>CM040921.1:1495000-1550000 GCA_023029165.1 Gobiocypris rarus | reverse complement strand
ATCCATCCATCCATCCATCTTCTGTCCATCCATCCATCCATCCATCTTCTGTCCATCCATCCATCCATCTTCTGTCCGTCCATCCATCCATCTTCTGTCCATCCATCCATCCATCTTCTGTCCATCCATCCATCCATATCCTGTCCATCCATCCATCTTCTGTCCGTCCATCCATCCATCTTCTGTCCATCCATCCATCCATCCATCCATCCATCTTCTGTCCGTCCATCCATCCATATTCTGTCCATCCATCAATCCATCCATCTTCTGTCCATCCATCCATCCATCCATCCATCTTCGGTCCATCCATCCATCCATTTTCTGTCCGTCCATCCATCCATCGTCATCCGTCCATCCATCCATTCATCCATCCATCATCCATCCGTCCATCCATCATCCATCCATCTTCTGTCCATCCATCCATCCATCTTCTGTCCATCCATCCATCTTCTGTCCATCCATCCATCCATCTTCTGTCCATCCATCTTCTGTCCATCCATCCATCCATCCATCATCTGTCCATCCATCCATCCATCCATCCATCTTCTGTCCATCCATCCATCCATCATCTGTCCATCCATCCATCCATCCATCTTCTGTCCATCCATCCATCTTCTGTCCATCCATCCATCCATCTTCTGTCCATCCATCCATCATCTGTCCATCCATCCATCCATCCATCCATCCATCTTCTGTCCATCCATCCATCCATCCATCCATCTTCTGTCCATCCATCCATCCATCTTCTGTCCGTCCATCCATCCATCTTCTGTCCATCCATCCATCCATCTTCTGTCCATCCATCCATCCATATCCTGTCCATCCATCCATCTTCTGTCCGTCCATCCATCCATCTTCTGTCCATCCATCCATCCATATTCTGTCCATCCATCAATCCATCCATCTTCTGTCCATCCATCCATCCATCCATCCATCTTCTGTCCGTCCATCCATCCATATTCTGTCCATCCATCAATCCATCCATCTTCTGTCCATCCATCCATCCATCCATCCATCCATCTTCTGTCCATCCATCCATCTTCTGTCCATCCATCCATCCATCATCTGTTTATCCATCCATCCATCCATCTTCTGTCCATCCATCCATCCATCCATCCATCCATCCATCTTCTGTCCATCCATCCATCCATCCATCTTCTGTCCGTCCATCCATCCATCTTCTGTCCATCCATCCATCCATCCATATTCTGTCCATCCATCCATCCATCTTCTGTCCATCCATCCATCCATCCATCCATCCATCTTCGGTCCATCCATCCATCCATCTTCGGTCCATCCATCCATCCATTTTCTGTCCATCCATCCATCTTCTGTCCGTCCATCCATCCATCTTCTGTCTCTGTGTGTGTGTGTGTGTGTGTGTGTGTGACTGGAAATCCCTACGTTATGGGGAATGATGGCAATATCCAAATCCTTGTCCTTGTGGGGACATTTTTGGTCCCCATGAGGAAAACATCTTATAAATCACACTAAGTGATGTTTTTGAAAATGTAAAATGCAGCATGTCTCCTGTGATGGGTAGTGTGTGTGTGTGTGTGTGTGTGTGTGTGTGTGTGTGTGTGTGTGTGTGTGTGTGTGTGTGTGTGTGTGTGTGTGTGTGTGTGTGTGTGTGTGTGTGATGGGTAGGTTTAGGGCAGGGGCAGTGTGTGTGTGTGTGTGTGTGTGTGTGTGTGTGTGTGTGTGTGTGTGTGTGTGTGTGTGTGTGTGTGTGTGTGTGCGTTTAGGCTTTTTCTTTTATTAATGTGTTGAAGAGTGATAACCAGCTGTATCATGTTTTATGATTAATTTATTATTCTGTAAAACGAAACACATGAAAACTATGATTCATGAGTTTTAACTAAAGACAGTGCCTATTATTTGTCTATTGTTATTATATATATATATATGTGTGTGTGTGTGTATTTATATATATATATATATATATATATATATATATATATATATATATATATATATATATATATATATATATATATATATATATATATATATATATATATATATATATATATATATATATAAATAGTGTAGTTAAAAGCTATTTCATTGCCACCGAACAGATGAACTGCATTTCCCACAATGCACTAAAATTCGCCAACAACTTCCCAGGAAGCGTTTATTAGTGACCGCTGCTAACATGGATACAACGAAACAGCAAACCAGAGTCTCATGAATTACAGTTGATTCACTGAATTCATATTTGTAATTATATGAAGTAACCCGTGTTATCTATCGTAATCTTCACGGGAGCGCGTGACTGTTGGCGTTGTTTTTAGCGCCGCAGCTAAGCTAAGCTAACTCACCTGTGTTTGTGATGTGAGCTGGCAAACAGTCTGTTATCGAGGATGTACACTTTATTATCGGGTCTGTACAAATATATGTTCCAAAAGGACGAGTACTGTGTCTTGATCCTCGGTCTGGACAATGCGGGGAAAACGGTAAGACTAATGAGTTATTTCCTCACTTTCAGTCGATAAAACCAGTTTTGCTTTAGTAACATTTTGGGCTTATTATACACAACAACCTTGCCTAGGTAGTCAACTTGGAAAGTGCTGTCTAGGTAGGGTGCAAAAGATTTTAAAGGGATATTTCACCCAAAAATGAAAATTGTGGTGCACCTTTGACTTTCATAGTATGGAAATAAAATAGTTACAATTTGATTACCGACATTCTTCAAAATATATTTTGTGCTCAGAAGAAGAAAGAAACTCATGGGTTTAGAACAACTTGAGGGAGAGTAAATGATGACAGAATGTTTATTATTATGTGAACTGTCCCTTCAATTATAAAAGTGCATCTATCTATGCATTATAAAAGTGCATCCATCATTATAAAAGTGCATCTATTCATCATAAAAGTGCATCTATTCATCATAATACTGCATCATAAAAGTGCATCCATCCATCATAAAAGTGCATCTATCCATTATAAAAGTGCATCTATCCATTATAAAAGTGCATCTATCCATTATAAAAGAGCATCTATCCATTATAAAAGTGCATCTATCCATCATAAAAGTGCATTTATCCATCATAAAAGTGCATCCATCCATCATAAAAGTGCATCCATCCATCATAAAAGTGCATTATCCATCATAAAAGAGCATCCATCCATCATAAAAGTGCATCCATCCATCATAAAAGTGCATCCATCCATCATAAAAGAGCATCTATCCATCATAAAAGTGCATCTATCCATTATAAAAGGGCATTTATCCATCTTAAAAGTGCATTTATCCATCATAAAAGTGCTTCTATCCATCATAAAAGGGCATCTATCCATCATAAAAGAGCATCCATCCATCATAAAAGTGCATCTATCCATCATAAAAGTGCATCTATTCATTATAAAAGTGCATTTATCCATCTTAAAAGTGCATCTATCCATCATAAAAGTGCATCTATCCATTATAAAAGTGCATTTATCCATAAAGTGCATCTATCCATTATAAAAGTGCATCTATCCATTATAAAAGTGCATCTATCCATCATAAAAGTGCATTTATCCATCATAAAAGTGCATCCATCCATCATAAAAGTGCATCCATCCATCATAAAAGTGCATCCATCCATTATAAAAGTGCATCTATCCATTATAAAAGTGCATCCATCATCATAAGTGCATCCATCCATTATAAAAGTGCATCCATCCATTATAAAAGTGCATCCATCCATTATAAAAGTGCATTTATCCATCATAAAAAGGCATCCATCCATCATAAAAGTGCATCCATCCATCATAAAAGTTCATCCATCCATTATAAAAGTGCATCTATCCATTATAAAAGTTCATTTATCCATCATAAAAGAGCATCTATCCATCATAAAAGTGCATCTATCATCATAAAAGTGCTCCACACGGCTCCGGGGTTATTAAAGGCCTTCTGAACTGAATCAGTGGGTTTGTGTTAGAAACATATCCATATTTAACACGTTATAAAGTAAAATATCTAGCTTCCACAGGCAGACAGCCTTCCATATTCAACTTACGAGAAAAGCATAACTGGCGCACCGATGACGCCGGACGTAATACAAATTTAAATAAGTAAATAAATAGATTTGCTTAATTTATTATTTATAAATGTGCTTATAATTTACTAATCAAATTAGAATTAAATAAATTATTGAATGGTTATATATATAAAGTTAAATAGATAACTTAGATTCAAATAAATAAGTGATCAAATTAACATGATAAAATGTAAAACAAAATAGTTTTAAATGTATAATTAATTAGATTAAAATAAACAAATAAAAATTTGATTAAAATAAAAACAATTGATAAATTAATACAAATTCTATTTAAATAAATTATTCTTTTAATAATACATTATTATAGTTAGTAGAAAATATATAATATATTTTCAGTGTATTAACTGGGTGTTTATAAAAGACAGATGTCTTTTAAAGTTCAGGGTGGGGGTCCGTCACACGAGGATGGTCTAGGTTGTCTAAAATATGAGACCTCATAGTTTTGAGACACATCTGTTTTTTTCTTGAATTTTGTAGACCTTTCTGGAACAAACCAAAACAAAATTCAGCAAAAACTACAAGGGCATGAACCTTTCGAAGATCACGACTACAGTCGGCCTCAACAGTGAGTAATGCACGCAGTGAAACTGAATGAACACATGCAGATATAGCAGTGGCCGGACTTGTTTTTCCTGTCCGTTTCAGTCGGGACCATTGATGTGGGAAAAGCTCGCCTGATGTTTTGGGATCTTGGAGGACAAGAAGAACTACAGTCTTTGTGGGACAAGGTGACCTGTGTTCACTAAATGCTGTTGTTGAAGATTTATGCATTGATTTCATTGTGAATGCATTGAACGGTCTCCACGGGAAAACCACAGGAATGTCATATTTACGTGTTTCACCTGTTGTAGTACTATGCTGAATCTCACGGCGTCATCTACGTCATCGACTCCACCGACGAGGAGCGCTTGGGCGAGTCAAAGAATGCTTTCGGTGAGTTTTGGTGCAACTAGCGATCAATCAAAACCTGTACAATCAGCAGCATTTTTCATATCACAGTATCACGCAAAACCTGTTTCCCTTCAGCAGGAGCGATGCTCAGGTCATTTCTTTCGTCTCTAATCAACACCTGAACACAGAAACTGCAGGCAGAATCAGACGCAGTCACGATTAATTGTTTGATCCAGATTATCTGATCTAATCATAATTAATTTCATTCAAATGTGGAAATTTAAGTGCTTAAAGAAATGCCATCAAATGCGTGTCATATTGCGTCGTGTGGTAGAGAGAAACAGGGAGAGTCATAATCTTATTTAAATTTATTGTGTTTTATTTATTTTAGAAATGGTGACATTAATGATCATTTTATTTAATTCAGTTTATTTATTTTGTATTTATTAATAAATTTTTTAATTACTATTTTAATATAATTTATTTTTATGTTAGAAATTGGGAGAGTCATAATTTTTTTATTATTACTGTTTTAATTTTATTATTTTTATTGTATTTATTTTAGAAATGGGGAGATTAATAATCATTTTATTATAATTTTTTTATATTACAGTTTTGTAAATTAGTTTGTTAATTATTATTTTAATTTAATTTATTTTTATGTTAGAAACAGGGAGTTATAATCCTTCTTTTTTATCTTTTTGTTTTTAATTTTTTTTGTAATTTATGTTAATATTTTTATTGTATTTATTTTATCTTAGGAACGGGAAGAGTCACAATCTTTTTTTTATTTTTTATATTTAATTTTTTACATTTTAATTTTTATTATTTGTATTGTATTTTTTTAGTCATAATCTTTTTTATTTACTTTTTTTAATGTTAGAAACGGGGAGAATCATAATCTTTTTTATTTACTTTTTTTAATGTTAGAAACGGGGAGAATCATAACCTTTTTTTATTTTGCTAAATGCATAAATGTAAATGTCATAATCTATTTTTATTAATTTTTGTTACATTATATTACATTTTTATTTTTTATTACTATTTTTGTATTTTATTATTTTTATTGTATTTTTTTATTTATTTTAGAAACGGGGAGTCAAAATCTTTTATTTTATTAAAATCTGTTAGTTCATGTCAGCTCAGGTCCATTAAATATTATTAAGAGATTCACATTTTGATGTTAACAGTGGATTAGTAAATGTTGAAATATACATTAACTAAAATTAATTTAATTGAAAGTATTTTCCATTGTTAGTTCATGTTAACTAATGGAACCTGATTGTAAATCGTTACCAATAATATTATTAATAATTAAATATTATTTATGTTCATGGCATTAGTAAATCATATAGGCCTATTTTATTATTATATTCAATATGATTCCAAGTAAAAAAAACATAATGGGCTTACACTGTAAGTGACTCGAACAAAACAAAATATATTTAATGTATGTAAATATTATGCAGCATCTACAGTTATTGATCTGAATAACGACACTCTTTATAGCGAATTTTGAATATGTCTCATATTTGATTCCTCCAATTTTCGTGTTTATTTCTGTAAAGCTGCATTGAAACAATCTCAATTGTATAAAGCGCTATAGAAATAAAGCTTGTGAACTGACTTCATGTTCCCGTCGTCCAGAGAAAATGATCAGCAGTGAAGTTCTGGAAGGAGTTCCTCTTCTGGTGCTGGCAAACAAACAGGACGTGGAGGTAAGCACTCGGTGTGTGTGCTCATGGATTGCCATCTGTAGGTGGTGCTGTGCTCCTTCATTTCCAGTCCAAACTCAATAATGCTCGTCTTGTGTTCCTCAGAACTGTCTGTCTGTCCCCGACATTAAGACGGCCTTCAGTGACTGCGCTCCCAAAATCGGGAAGAGGGACTGTCTGGTGCAGCCCTGCTGTGCTTTATCCGGGTACGTCTGGCCTCGTTCGGATCATTATTATTCAGTCTTCTGTGTGGAAGTGGAAACTCTTATAATCTAAAAGTATCTCCTATGAAGAGTCGTGGGGATGCTGATTTATGCAATTGAAATTGTTCCCAGAATGCCTTGCATGAGAATAATCAAGTATTTGATGTATTTTTGAGAAGTTCATTGCATATTTTCACCGTTACTTAAAATAAAAATTAATATGTAGACGTGCTATAAATTATGAAACTTAATTCCAGGTCTGGAAAAGTATGGAAAATATTTCCAGTTTGAAATTATGTTTAAAATATAAAACTAATTAAATAAAAAAATTGACAGGCTGGGGTAAAAAATAACATTTTCTCAATTTTAATCTGTTGTCATTTTTATGAACCAATATCAATTTTTAAATCCCAAGAATCAATCTTTTATTCTATGCTGTTTTTTTAGCTTTTGTAGCTCCACCCATCCAATAAATCACAATAAGCTTTGAGGTTTTTTACTTTTGATATGAAACAATGTCATGTAATGTTAAATTTACCTCATGAAAGCCATTAATGACTGCAAACTTGATAGTGAGCTAGAAAAATTAACTCTGGATAGGTGCAGTTTGCTAAATACACCGATCAGGCATAATATGACCTGACCCGTCGAGGGATGGACTCCACTAGACCCCTTAAGGTGTGCTGTGGTATCTGGCACCAAGATGTTAGCAGCAGATCCTTTAAGTCCTGTAAGCTGTGAGGTGGGGCCTCCATGGATCGGACTTGTTTGTTCAGCACATCTCAAAGATGCTCGATTGGATTGAGATCTGGGGAATTCAAAGACTAAGTCAACGCCTCAAACTCGTTGTTGTGCTCCTCAAACCATTCCTGAAGCATTTGTGCTTTGTGTCAGGAGCATTATCCTGCTGGAAGAGCCACAGACACCAGGGAATACCGTTTCCATGAAAGGCTGTACATGGTCTCAGCAATGCTTAGGTAGGTGGGACGTGTCAAAGGAACATCCACATGGATGGCAGGACCCAAGGTTTCCCAGCAGAACATTGCCCAAAGCATCACCTCCGCCCGGCTCGCCTTCTTCCCATAGTGCATCCTGGGGCCATGTGTTCCCCAGGTAAGCCACGCACACACACCCGGCCATCCACGTGATGTAAAAGAACACGTGATTCCTCAGACCAGGCCACCTTCTTCCATTGCTCCGTGGTCCAGTTCTGATGCTCACGTGCCACTGTTGGTGCTTTCGGCGGGGTCAGGGGTCAGCATGGGCACCCTGACTGGTCAGCGGCTATGCCGCCCCATACGCAACAAACTGCGATGCTCTGTGTATTCTGACACCTTTCTATCAGAACCAGCATTAACTTCTTGAGCAGTTTGAGCTCCAGTAGCTCGTCTGTTTGATCGGACCACACGGGCCAGCCTTCGCTCCACACGTGCATCAATGAGCCTGGGCCGCCCATGACCCTGTGGCCGGTTCTCCACTGTTCCTTCCTTGGAGCACTTTTGATAGATCCTGACCACTGCAGACCGGGAACACCCCACAAGAGCTGCAGTTTTGGAGATGCTCTGACCCAGTCGTCTAGCCATCACAATCTGGCCCTTGTCAAACTCGCTCAAATCCTTACGCTTGCCCATTTTTCCTGCTTCTAACACATCAACTCTGAGGACAAAATGTTCACTTGCTGCCTAATATATCCCACCCACTAACAGGTGAGGAAGAGATCAGTGTTATTCACTTCACCGGTCATAATGTTATGCCTGATCGGTGTATGTAGGTTATTAAGCTCTGTCAGGTTTCTTCTCATCATGCAAGCTTTGAGAAAATAAAAATATTTACTGATGAATACTATTTACTGTAAATAATGCTATGTGAGCCATTTATGTTAGTTATGGTCTGGATATTTGAGTATGGAACTTTGAAATGGACAATGTATAGAAACCCTGTGTAAACCCAACACTTTTTCCCAGTATTACATGATATTAATTATATATTTGATATTTTAATGTCAATTTAAAACGACCCATCATTGTGAATATTGCAGTGATTTTAATCACATCGCTCCGTTTCCTTAATGTCAGGCCAGTTTTGCGTCTGTTCTTTCACAGCTTCAGTATAAGAGCATTAAGATGATATTTAAACCCAGATTTTTTTACCTATCCAGATAAAAACTGTACTGTATAACGTCTGTGTGCTGGACTGGTTTTGATGGTGTGTGTTTTCTTGTGTTTTTCAGGGAGGGGGTGAATGACGGCATTGAGTGGATGGTCAAATGTGTGATCCGGAACATTCACCGCCCACCCAGACAAAAAGACATCACATAGAGCATCGTGTGTGTGTGTGTGTGTGTGTGTGTGTGTGTGTGTGTGTGTGTGTGTGTGTGTGTGTGTGTGTGTGTGTGTGTGTGTGTGTGTGTGTGTGTGTGTGTGTGTGTGTGTGTGTGTGTGTGTGTGTGTGTGTGTGTGTGTGTGTGTGTGTGGTGTTTTCTGTACATGCATAGAGGATGCAGTTATTCTGAGGACATGTAAGTTATGATATTAAATTTGGGTGAATCCTCCAAAGTTTGATATCATTACTGTGCCGACATTGCAGATATTTATACGCTGAACTCACACCTTCAGTCTTGATTTCTGATGTTTTTAGCTCCTCTGCAGAAACTTTATTTTTTTAAATCACCTAAACATAACGAAGACATTCCTCACACAGAGTTTCACGAGATGTTGTTTTGTTTTTAAGAACCAAACCTAATTTCTAATTACTAACCAATTATATAATAAACAGCAGAGATGGAAAACAAAGCACTTGTGTCCTGGTTTAATTTGACAGATGTTTTCCCAACCCTTACAAATCCAGGAAATGCCTTTTTCAATCAGGACTCGGTTTTATTGATTTTTCCCTCGTCTAAGCTCAATGCATTTTGCATGAAGGCACCAGAGAATCGATAAGCACCGCTCATGCTATGAATGTTAATACAGCAGTGTGGATCACATCGGTGACCTCCCGTGTGTGTGTGTGAGAGTGTGTGTGTGTGTGTGTGTGAGTGAGTGAGTCAATATGATGTGTATGGATCTACAGTCAAACCAAAATGTATTCAGACACCTTCAACATTATATCTGCTGTCTGAATCATTTTTGGTTTGACTGTAAATCATCGACCTGTCTACATTCATACGCAGATGTCGTATGAATAATCAGTGACGTTTGCATATGTTCATATGTAGGTTTGCGTGTTATTTCAGATCTCTCTCTTTAAGTTCAGTGCTTGAGAGATGATGTAAACCACCTTAAATCCGGCGGTTCCCCTGTGCAGTTGTTTCAGGACAGCAGGCTATATCGAGCCGGCCTTCGCACGCAAGCCTTCAGCGGAGGGTTTGGGCATGAATTGTGTATGAAGACTTGCATAACAGCGCATCCGTAAATTTTGAAGGAAACATGAATATTAGAGCTGGCACTTTTGGTTACGCTGCAAAAAAACAGGGGGGGTTGTGGGTTTTTTTTGTCTTGTTTTAAATATGAAATATTTAACTGGAAAACCGTGTGTTATGTTGGAATTCTGCGTCAAATGGAAAAGTCATGAAAAATCAGGTAAAAACTGATTACAATTAATACTTCTCACACATCACAACAGAAATAAGCATGAGTGCAAAGTATTATTTAGCTATTTAAACCTCAAACAGTAAATCAAGGTGCTAGCAATAATAAAATATTGCGAATAGGTGTAAAAATGTACATTTCAATGGATAAGAATGTCTGCCAAAATGCATAAATGTAAATACCCTCAGAGGGTAGTTGAGAAACTGACATCATAAATGCATTATTGCAGATTTTTATTTTGGGTTAACCATTAAAATTGCGAGTTGAATTGACCTGTGGACATCAAAATCCTTAATTTTGTTCACTCATTCCACAACACCTCAAACTTTGCATGTGTGTTCATGTTCCTAAATGAGAAACGGCCACACAATTTCAATTTCACTCCGTACAGCTCGTATCATAAAACAAGGGTTAAGCAAAATTGCATTATAAAGAAAGATTTGATGAAGTACGATCAAACTACATATATTGGACCGGAGCAAAAATCCAGTCCTGAGTCTCTCGGACAACAAATATACCCGTTTCATATTTATCATGTTCATATCAATCATATTTATGATTCGAAAAAAGGGGTCAAAATTATCATTTTTTTCTTTTATGCCAAAAATCATTAGGATATTAAGATCATGTTCCATGACGATATTTAGTACATTTACTACTGTAAATATATCATAAATGTATTATTAGTAGTAATATGCATTGCTAAGGACTTCATTTGGACAACTTTAAAGGATATTTTCTCAATATTTAGATTTTTTTGCACCCTCAGATTCCAGATTAGGATTTAGGGCCCTATTTCACTTTGGTCTAAAGCTCACGGTGCAGGAGCTCTGAGGGTGTGTCCGAATACACTTTTGCTAGTTTAACGACGGGAACAATGGTCTGCGCACCTTGTGCATGATCTAAAAGAGTCGTCCCTCGTCGCTTAATGAGTTATGAGTGTGTTTTGGGCGTAACGTTGAATAAACCAATCAGAGTCTTATCTCCCTTTCCCTTTAAAAGCCAGTTGTGCCGCACCATGAGCGGATTGGCTATTTACATGGAGGAATATAGACACCCTCAACATGACGAGTCAGTTTAAATACATGTGTGTATGCCACGATTGGTTAATAAGTAGACAATTTCATTCTTTATCACTGCAAATAGGTCATTCTGAGACATGCAAATGACTATCCATTACGACATGTAGGCATTTTTATCTTTATGTGCACAACAATAATAATTTTTTACATTTGAATCATTTTATGTGTAATATGTGGTGTGTGTGTGTGTGCTGCGTGTCCCTGTGTGTGTAATAATCAGATTGTGTGTGTTGTGCACCGCCTATAGGCTCATATTACTAACACACCCTTTAAATAACACAAATACTGCACTATTGACTTTAGAGCAGGTGTGTGTTGGTCAATGGTCAGTGGTTTTCAGTTCCTCACAATAGCAACGCTCCAACAATGCTCCTGAACACACCACGGGCCTATACCATGAAGCCGGTTTAGCTGGCTAGCCAGATATGTTTAAGCTTAGTTTGTGCCAATCCTGGGTTTTAGGTACTATGAAAGTAGCTCGGCTTTAATCGGTGTTAGTTGCCATGGTATCTTACGCTGCACGGCTAACCTGCTCTGGGGCAGGTTATGTTCTGCATTCGAGATCTGAGATTTAAGTTTGACCAATCAGCTGTGAGCAAAGTGACTCATCTCTGATGCAATAAAGCCACTCCCCCTGTTTCTCTTGCTCCAAATTAAAGGTCACGACATGATAATATATATATATATATATATATATATATATATATATATATATATATATATATATATATATATATATATATATATAGTCTAATGATGATTACTTAATATAATAATTGTACAATTATAAATTACATAGTAAAATATGTTCAAATAGAAATCAGTTATTTTACATTTTAATAATATTTCACAATATTAAAGTTATATATATATATATATATGTTGTTACAACATCCTATGTTGTAAGTCGCTTTGGATAAAAGCGTCTGCTAAATGCCTAAATGTAAATGTAAATATATATATATAACATACATGCAGACTTGGTGAGCACAAGAGACTGCTTTAAAGAAAAATATATATATATATATATAAAATACTTTCACAACTATTTTATTTATTTATCCTCTTACATGGAAAATTATTTTCTTCTTTGTAAATGCTTTTAAATTCTTTATGTATACTTCAGTGTCTTTATCTTCAGCAAAAGAGTTTTGAATCACGTTGGCTCTCTCGCGAGAAATTAGTCACACTTTGTGTTGAAAGGCCTGTGATTGGCTGCTCACTGCTGATGTCACACTTTCATGTGCACACGCTCCACAAACTCAGGATCAAAGCCTGAGTTGACAGAGAAAGTTGATGATCAGCATCATGGGACCAACAAAGCCTGAATTGATTGGTTTGGTTTTGTCAACTCAAAACTAATCCTATAAGTTTAGAGTTTGTTGATCTACCATCATGGTACAGGCCCCTGGTGTTCTCACACACACACACACACGCATGTTTGTTTTTGTGAAATGTGGGGACATTCTCTAGGCGTAATGGTTTTTATACTGTACAAACCGTATTTTCTATCCCCCTACACTGCCCCTGCCCCTAATCCTACCCATCACACACACACACACACACACACACACACACTCACACACACACACACACACACACACACACACACACACACACACACACACACACTACCCATCACAGGAGACTGCACAGTTTACTTTCTGTGATAAAAACCTCATCCTGTGTGATTTATAAGCATTTTGAAAAGTGAGGACATGGGGAACGTCCTCATATTTCACCCTCTTTTTGTAATACCTGTGTCATACCCATGTCATTATACACATTTGTGTCCTGATATTTCACAAAAACATGCCCACACACCTGGTGTCAGACACACACACACACACACACACACACCTGGTGTTCACACACACACACACCTGGTGTACACACACACACACACACACACACACACCTGGTGTTCAGACACACACACACACTCCTGGTGTTCAGACACACACACACACACACACCTGGTGTTCAGACACACACACACACACACTCCTGGTGTTCACACACACACACACACACACACTCCTGGTGTTTAGACACACACACACACACACACACACACACACACCTGGTGTTCAGACACACACACACACACACACACCTGGTGTTTAGACACACACACACACACACACACACCTGGTGTTCAGACACACACACACACACACTGGTGTTCAGACACACACACACACCTGGTGTTCACACACACACACACACACACACCTGGTGTTTAGACACACACACACACACACACACCTGGTGTTCAGACACACACACACCTGGTGTTCAGACACACACACGCCTGGTGTTCACACACACACACACCTGGTGTACACACACACACACACACACACACACACCTGGTGTTCAGACACACACACACACACACACACACTCCTGGTGTTCAGACACACACACACACACACCTGGTGTTCAGACACACACACACACACACTCCTGGTGTTCAGACACACACACACACACACACACACACACACTCCTGGTGTTTAGACACACACACACACACACACACCTGGTGTTCAGACACACACACACACACACACACCTGGTGTTTAGACACACACACACACACACACACACACACCTGGTGTTCAGACACACACACACACACACACACCTGGTGTTCAGACACACGCACACACACCTGGTGTTCACACACACACACACACACACCTGGTGTTTAGACACACACACACACCTGGTGTTCAGACACAAACACACCTGGTGTTTAGACACACACACACACCTGGTGTTCATGGGTGAGCAGATGCTCCAGTGCATTTGATATTTAAACATGAGGAGCTGGACGTGAACATGAGAACTGTGTCCGGCTGAGACTACAGAACACACTTGCGTTGCTCCTGGCGGGTGTATAATAGGGCCCTTCATCTTAAAATCTGCTCATTAGAAAATGACCCTGTACTTCCTGCAAGAGTACTCGTCAAAAAGAAAAAGTGCTTCTTTTGTTATTTCCATCTTAAATTACAAGCTCCATTACATTAATAGCAGCAGTCTGATGTGTGTGCGTGTCGGTTTCGGATCGATGGCTGATTGGAAACGATGAAATGTTGTCTTGAGTGTTTGTCACGGGACTGAACCCAATCCATCTTTTGTGTTGTCGATGAGGTATTGATTTTGTCAGTCCCTCATCGACTGGACATACAGTAGTCTATTTAAAAAGGACTACAATATATAGAAATATTTACCAGATACAGCAGGCCAAACGTCATTGCTTTATACTGCAAAAAAAAAAAAAAGATTTGTCTAGTTTTCCATCACAAATATCAAAGCATTCTTAAATCAAGATTAATTTACTGGAGAAGCAAAATGACTGAAAATAGTAACTTGATTACTGAAAAATGCATCAAAATTGCATATTAAATAGCAAAATATGCATAAAACAAGAACAAATATCTGCCAGTGTGGTCTAAAAAAATAGTTTCTTTTTCTGAACCACTGGCTCATTTATTTTTCTTCTCAAGTAAATGTAGAATATTTAGATATTTGTACTAAACAAAGCAAAATACAAAGAAAAAAATTGTTTGCGGTGTAGATTAGATGCATATCAAATATTTACACCATGTCAAATAAAATAAAAAAGATCTATGAACTGCTTTAGTGCTAGTGTCTGTGTACAGTGTAATTATATATTTAAGTACTGAGTAATATATGAATATACTTCATGCACTTAATGTAGGGTTAGGATTAAGATTATGGTGTGGTTTCGGGTTAGATGCATGTAATTATGCACAATTTATAGTGATTACTATAGTAACAAGGACACTAAAATAGTGGGTTACACTTTATATTAAGGTGTCTTTGTTACAGTGTAATTATATATTTGTGACCCTGGACCACAAAACCAGTCATAAGGGTCTATTTATGAGATTCATACATAATCGGAAAAGCTGAATAAATAAGCCTCTCATTGATGTATCGTTTGTTAGGATATTTGTTTGAAATATTGTTTGAAAAGTTGTCCTTAGCAATGCATATTACTACTAATAATACATTTTTTTATTTATTTACAGGAGGAAAGTTGCTAAATATCTTCATGGAGCATGATCTTAATATCCTAATGATTTTTGGCATAAAAGAAAAATTGATAATTTTGACCCATGCAATGTATTATTGGCTATTGCCACAGATTTACCCGTGAGACGCAGGACTGCTGTTGGGCTCCAGGGTCACGTTTATGTACTGAGTAATATTTAATAACTACATGTTCTTACTATAAGGTTTGATTTAGTTGCATGTAATTATGCATAATTTACTAACATAATTTACTATGGTAAGCACATGTAACATTGTAAATTAGTGTAGCCAATAATTTTTTGAAAGTGTCAGATTATAATAAAAATAGCTCTTGTTTCCAAGACAACCACACTGTATCACTTTATTATTGTCTTTTTTCTCTCAGTTCGTCTCTTGATCTTGATCGAATTCCAGCTTCGTCAGCGAAATCATTTCCTCATTTCTCTCTCCCGTCTCTTTATTTCTCTCTTCATCTCTCCTCCTCCTCCTCCTCCTCCCATCCGGCTGCATCCATCATTCCTCCCCTGATAATACAGACCATTGCTGTGCGTCACTCCTTCAGCGCTTCATTCCGTTCATCTCTCTGCTCAGCATCCATCCTCCTCCGGCAGCACGATGGACAGCACGGTTTCAGGTAAGACCCAGAACAACAGAGACCAAGTAGATTTTTGCATGAGATTGCATGAGCCACCATAGAATCAATGTTTTTCTTGCATGACATTGGTTTTGGTGAACATGTCCCCAATACCACATGGTATTTGGGTCTAATCAGATAATTAATAAATAGATAATTCCTGTTTAGCAACACTTATGTGCTGATGCTCAACACTGCAGATGTTGCGCTATAAAAACCTCTGGTTCTTTTGGAGGGGAGCAGTGCAGCAAAATGTGTCGCAATGTTATAGCTGTGACATTCACGAAGGCATACGGGAATCATTCATCCCCTATATAGTCTGATCACCTTGTGTTGTCTTTGCTGAGACCTTGTAAAGAACCTCGAGCAGGCAATGACCCTGATAACATCTCTGCAGCAGTGCCGTTTTGGATCTTAGTATATTGTGCACGTTATATCAGGTCAGGGCTTCGGACTGTGACCAAATGGTGGCATTTTGCGACCTTTTTTCCTGCTGGTGCGACTAAATTTTGTTAGAGCCTCCACCATGATTTACTGTAGTCACACCACATGATTTACTGTAGTCACACCTCATGATTTACTGTAGTCACACTTCATGATTTACTGTAGTAACACCTCATGATTTACTGTAGTCACACCTCATGATTTACTGTAGTCACACTACATGATTTACTGTAGTCACACCTCATGATTTACTGTAGTCACACTTCATGATTTACTGTAGTCACACTACATGATTTACTGTAGTCACACTACATGATTTACTGTAGTCACACCACATGATTTACTGTAGTCACAACACATGATTTACTGTAGTCACACTACATGATTTACTGTAGTCACACCTCATGATTTAATGTAGTCACACTCATGATTTACTGTAGTCACACCTCATGATTTACTGTAGTCACACTACATGATTTACTGTAGTCACACCTCATGATTTACTGTAGTCACACTTCATGATTTACTGTAGTCACACCACATGATTTACTGTAGTCACACTTCATGATTTACTGTAGTCACACCATGATTTATTGTAGTCACACCTCATGATTTACTGTAGTCACACTCTCATGATTTACTGTAGTCACACTTCATGATTTACTGTAGTCACAACATGATTTACTGTAGTCACACTACATGATTTACTGTAGTCACACCACATGATTTATTGTAGTCACACCTCATGATTTACTGTAGTCACACCTCATGATTTACTGTAGTCACACTTCATGATTTACTGTAGTCACAACACATGATTTACTGTAGTCACACTACATGATTTATTGTAGTCACACTCATGATTTACTGTAGTCACACCTCATGATTTACTGTAGTCACACTTCATGATTTACTGTAGTCACAACACATGATTTACTGTAGTCACACTACATGATTTACTGTAGTCACACTTCATGATTTACTGTAGTCACACCACATGATTTACTGTAGTCACAACACATGATTTACTGTAGTCACAACACATGATTTACTGTAGTCACACTACATGATTTACTTCACACACACACACACACACACACACACACACACACACACACACACTACCCATCACAGGAGACTGCAGTTTACTTTCTGTGGAAAAAACCTCATCCTGTGTGATTTATAAGCATTTTGAAAAGTGAGGACATGGGGAACGTCCTCATGCGGTGTGACTACAGTAAATCATGTTGTGTGACTACAGTAAATCATGTTTTTGTGGTGTGTGTGTCTGATCACCAGGTGTGTGTGTGAACACCAGGTGTGTGTGTGTGTGTGTGTCTGAACACCAGGTGTGTGTGTGTGTGTGTGTGAACACCAGGTGTGTGTGTGTGTGTGTGTGTGTGTGTGTGTGTGTGTGTGTGTGTGTGAACACCAGGTGTGTGTGTGTGAACACCAGGTGTGTGTGTGTGTGTGTGTGTGTGTGTGTGTGTGTGTGTGTGTGTGTGTGTGTGTGTGTGTGTGTGTGTGTGTCTGACACCAGGTGTGTGGGCATGTTTTTGCTGTAGTCACACTACATGGTTTCCTGTAGTCACACCACATGATTTACTGTAGTCACACCACATGATTTACTGTAGTCACACCACATGATTTACTGTAGTCACACCTCATGATTTACTGTAGTCACACTTCATGATTTACTGTAGTCACACCTCATGATTTACTGTAGTCACACCACATGATTTACTGTAGTCACACTACATGATTTACTGTAGTCACACTACATGATTTACTGTAGTCACACTACATGATTTACTGTAGTCACACATCATGATTTCCTGTAGTCACACCACATGATTTACTGTAGTCACACTACAGGATTTACTGTAGTCACACTACATGATTTACTGTAGTCACACTACATGATTTACTGTAGTCACACTACATGATTTACTGTAGTCACACATCATGATTTCCTGTAGTCACACCACATGATTTACTGTAGTCACACCACATGATTAACTGTAGTCACACCACATGATTTACTGTAGTCACACCTCATGATTTACTGTAGTCACACCACATGATTTACTGTAGTCACACCACATGATTTACTGTAGTCACACTACATGATTTACTGTAGTCACACCTCATGATTTACTGTAGTCACACCACATGATTTACTGTAGTCACACTACAGGATTTACTGTAGTCACACTACAGGATTTACTGTAGTCACTACATGATTTACTGTAGTCACACTACATGATTTACTGTAGTCACACCTCATGATTTACTGTAGTCACACCTCATGATTTACTGTAGTCACACCACATGATTTACTGTAGTCACACCACATGATTTACTGTAGTCACACCTCATGATTTACTGTAGTCACACCTCATGATTTACTGTAGTAACACTCATGATTTACTGTAGTCACACATCATGATTTCCTGTAGTCACACCACATGATTTACTGTAGTCACACCACATGATTAACTGTAGTCACACCTCATGATTTACTGTAGTCACACCTCATGATTTACTGTAGTCACACCTCATGATTTACTGTAGTCACACCACATGATTTACTGTAGTCACACTACAGGATTTACTGTAGTCACACACATGATTTACTGTAGTCACACCACATGATTTACTGTTGTCACACCTCATGATTTACTGTAGTCACACTTCATGATTTACTGTAGTCACACCACATGATTTAATGTAGTCACACCACATGATTTACTGTAGTCACACCACATGATTTACTGTAGTCACACTACATGATTTACTGTAGTCACACTACATGATTTACTGTAGTCACACCACATGATTTACTGTAGTCACACTACAGGATTTACTGTAGTCACACTACATGATTTACTGTAGTCACACCACATGATTTACTGTAGTCACACCACATGATTTACTGTAGTCACACCTCATGATTTACTGTAGTCACACTTCATGATTTACTGTAGTCAGACTACATGATTTACTGTAGTCACACCTCATGATTTAATGTAGTCACACTTCATGATTTACTGTAGTCACACTTCATGATTTACTGTAGTCACACTTCATGATTTACTGTAGTCACACTACATGATTTACTGTAGTCACACTACATGATTTACTGTAGTCACACCACATGATTTACTGTAGTCACACCACATGATTTACTGTAGTCACACATCATGATTTACTCTAGTCACACTACATGATTTACTGTAGTCAGAGTACATGATTTACTGTAGTCACACCTCATGATTTAATGTAGTCACACTTCATGATTTACTGTAGTCACACTTCATGATTTACTGTAGTCACACTACATGATTTACTGTAGTCACACTGCATGATTTAATGTAGTCACACTGCATGATTTACTGTAGTCACACCACATGATTACTGTAGTCACACCTCATGATTTACTGTAGTCACACCTCATGATTTACTGTAGTCACACCTCATGATTTACTGTAGTCACACTACATGATTTACTGTAGTCACACTACATGATTTACTGTAGTCACTACATGATTTACTGTAGTCACTACATGATTTACTGTAGTCACACTTCATGATTTACTGTAGTCACACCACATGATTTACTGTAGTCACACCACATGATTTATTGTAGTGACACCACATGATTTACTGTAGTCACACCACATGATTTACTGTAGTCACACCACATGATTTACTGTAGTCACACTACATGATTTACTGTAGTCACACCACATGATTTACTGTAGTCACACCTCATGATTTACTGTAGTCACACCTCATGATTTACTGTAGTCACACTACATGATTTACTGTAGTCACACCACATGATTTACTGTAGTCACACCTCATGATTTACTGTAGTCACACTTCATGATTTACTGTAGTCACACCACATGATTTACTGTAGTCACACTTCATGATTTACTGTAGTCACACCTCATGATTTACTGTAGTCACACTTCATGATTTACTGTAGTCACACCACATGATTTACTGTAGTCACACTACAGGATTTACTGTAGTCACACTACATGATTTACTGTAGTCACACCACATGATTTTTGTAGTCACACCACATGATTTACTGTAGTCACACTACAGGATTTACTGTAGTCACACCACATGATTTACTGTAGTCACACCTCATGATTTACTGTAGTCACACCTCATGATTTACTGTAGTCACACTTCATGATTTACTGTAGTCACCACATGATTTACTGTAGTCACACTACAGGATTTACTGTAGTCACACTACATGATTTACTGTAGTCACACCACATGATTTTTGTAGTCACACCACATGATTTACTGTAGTCAGACTACATGATTTACTGTAGTCACACCTCATGATTTAATGTTGTCACACTACATGATTTACTGTAGTCACACTACATGATTTACTGTAGTCACTACATGATTTACTGTAGTCACTACATGATTTACTGTAGTCACACCACATGATTTACTGTAGTAACGCCCCATGATTTAATGTAGTCACACCACATGATTTACTGTAGTCACACCGCATGATTTACTGTAGTCACACTACATGATTTACTGTAGTGACACCACATGATTTACTGTAGTAACACCACATGATTTACTGTAGTCACACCACATGATTTACTGTAGTCACACTTCATGATTTACTGTAGTCACATTTCATGATTTACTGTAGTCACACTACATGATTTACTGTAGTCACACCACATGATTTACTGTAGTCACACCACATGATTTACTGTAGTCACACCACATGATTTACTGTAGTCACACCATGATTTACTGTAGTCACACCACATGATTTACTGTAGTCACACCACATGACTTACTGTAGTCACACTACATGACTTACTGTAGTCACACCTCATGATTTACTGTAGTCACACCTCATGATTTACTGTAGTCACACTACATGATTTACTGTAGTCACACCACATGATTTACTGTAGTCACACCCCATGATTTAATGTAGTCACACCACATGATTTATTGTAGTGACACCACATGATTTACTGTAGTCACACTACATGATTTACTGTAGTCACCACATGATTTACTGTAGTGAGACCACATGGTTTACTGTAGTCACACCACATGATTTACTGTAGTCACTACATGATTTACTGTAGTCACACAACATGATTTACTGTAGTGACACCACATGGTTTACTGTAGTCACACCACATGATTTACTGTAGTCACACCACATGATTTACTGTAGTCACACCACATGATTTACTGTAGTCACACCACATGATTTACTGTAGTCACACTACATACTGTAGTCACACTACATGATTTACTGTAGTCACACTACATACTGTAGTCACTACATGATTTACTGTAGTCACACCACATAATTTACTGTAACTTTTTATGATTAAATTAACTTTATGATAAATTTTCCTCCAGTGCCACCAAATCAGGCGCCTCTGCTCTCAAATGTTAGTCTGCAGTCCTGCGTGTTGTCCGATCTAATATCCGGCGGATGCAGCAGGATTTAAGCTATCTCATCTCTCTTGCAAAGGCACCTTTCCTTTGAGCTCATGTGTGATAAATAAACACACACACACACACTTCAAACTGCTCGGCTCAGTTGCATACGCCACAGAAAACTCAGAACCCATTCGCTTCAGTAATAAACACTAGCATTAATGTTCTGTCCATTTTGAATGCATGCTCACATTTGGACTTGGAGTTAGTGTCTGCGATTTATGATTCCTTGAATCATGCGTCTTGTGGATCGTTGTCACACAGTTCACCTTCACACACGCTCACACAGTGCATTATTTTGCTGACATGTGCTGTGGTGACCAGATCAATAATGCATGAATCTGGTTAAAGGGTGCGGCCTGTGTTGATGTTCATTGTTAATTCATGTAAACTAATGTAGATAACCTTATTGAAATGTTTCCTTGTTCAATACAGCTACATTCAATATTTTGTAACCATCTGACACAAATTGTATTCAAGGTTAGAATAAGTGCTCAGAACGTAGTATGTAGTTGTAGTATCTGTGGCAATATAGCCAATAATACATTGCATGGGTCAAAAATATCCAATTTTCTTTTATGCCAAAAATCATTAGGATATTAAGATCATGCTCCATGAAGATATTTAGTAAATTTTCTACCGTAAATATATCAAAAATGTATTATTAGTAGTAATATGCATTGCTAAGGACTTCATTTGGACAACTTTAAAGGAGATTTTCTCAATATTTAGATTTTTGAACCCTCAGATTCCAGATTTTCAAACATTGTTCTAACAAACCATACATCAATAGAAAGATTATTTATTTGGCTCTCAGATGATGTATAAATCTCCATTTCAAATTTACCCTTATAAATTTACCCGGTAGTGCCACATATATCACTGTTGTTATTAAAAAATTTACTTTGAGATTTTTTTCTTTCTTTCACAGGCTACTCTGAGAAGCTGAGAGACATGTCGGTGTTGTCTCTCATCTGCTCTTGTTTGTATTCCCAGCCTCATCCCAACACATTCGGTCAGTTTGAAGGTGGGAGCTTTAACGGTCAATAACTGGAGGCCTTTCTACAGGATTATTTAAGATTTGGTCACACATTTGTCGTCATCTTCCCTCACAGATATGGAGGTGAAGTCACTAAATAAGCGAGCATCTGGCCAGGCGTTTGAGGTCATCCTCAAGAGTCCAATTGACCTGTCTCCAGAGAGACCCCAGACGCTGGCGCTGCCGCCCCAGAAGAAGGAGCCTTCACTGGGGGAACTGCAGAGGAGGCTGAAGGCCGCTGAGGAGAGGCGGAAGGTCAAATGATGTTTTCCGTGGAACACCTCACATAAACTAAGTCACACTTACAAAAAGTACCAAGATTGCACCATGTTTTTTGGGCACTTCCTTCTTGTTCTAGTGGAGTCAGTAAACAGGGTGTTTCTTGAGCAACACACCCAGATGGCTAGAGTAACATTTAATTATTTAGCAGATGCATTTGTCCACTGAGACATGTTTATGAAAAGCACAAGCACATGGCTAATTAATATCAGGGAACGTTCTGGCAAGGTTCTCTCAAACTTTCTTCTAGTAACACTAATAGAATGTCCATTCAAAATTATCTGGTCATTAATAATATTCTTAAAGGGGACCTGTTATGTCCCTTTTTACAAGATGTAAAATAAGTGTCCCCAGAATGTCTCTGTGAAGTTTTAGCTCAAAATACCCCCCCAGATCATTCATTGTAGCTTGTCAAATTTGCCACTATTTGGGAGTGATCGAAAAAAAACGCTGTTTTTGTGCATTTCCCTTTAAATGCAAATGAGCTGCTGGTTGCGGCCTCGTTTCCAGAAGAGCCAGAGCCTTTATAGGTCATGCTTCACATACTCCAGCAACAACAAAACAGGAGAATGTCACGCAGCCAAAATGTCAGAAATGGTCAGTAGTGTTGTTCAGCCTTGCATGTTTGCACCAGAGTCGGACACTGATGGAGAGTTTTAGGAAGATGTTATAACGTCTAGAATGCAACTGGATGTTTCTGAATGGTTAGTGGATAAATGTATGTAGTTAAGTTGATTAAACTCCTCGAATAGCAGTCATGTTAATCTAAAAATCTTTCAGAAACATCTTTTGTGCAACTCCAGCGTTACATTGCCACTCGTTTGTGTAGCAGTCCGGCATAAAATGATTTGCACAAATAACACTTTAACGACTTTCTTCGACACATTTCCTTCATAAATGTAATTCATCCACGGTGTCCTCAGATGCCGGGATTATGTTCGTTGGTACGTCAGTCCGATAACATTTGTCATGTTTTTGGTGCTGACATTAGCTATGTTTCCATCCAAGGTTGCGAATTTAACTTATGCGCAAAATTGCAATATCGCATAAAACATTTGCAAATAAAGCACCGTTTCCATCCAGTGAGTCGAAGAGAACATAATCGTCACTTCCTGATAAACTGCCGCTAAAAAAATCACTAAGAAACATAGGAGAAGCCACCATATATAATCATTTACGTATATATTATTTGCGTCTCAGTGCCTGCAGAAGAAACGCAATAAACGTGTTGCTTTCGGAGGCAGATGCTGCTGTGTGGGAACGCTGTCATGTAAGACTATGAGGGAAATATACCGAGCATCTTTGACAACAGACTTCATAACAGCATTTCAGATGCTTTGCAAACAAGACTTTACCGCTGGTTCAGACTGATCTCATTAAATGGCGTATGTATGACACGCCAATTCGTATGCCATTTTGGCATGCTATCAAGATGCATAATCGCTTTTTTAGCGTGTTTATCAACGCCATTTCATTCTATCCCATAAACTGCCCCTACCCCTAAACCTACCCATCTCACACACACACACACACTGCCCCTAAACCTACCCATCACAAGAAACATTTAGCATTTTTACATAAAAAAACAAAACAATTTAGTATGTTTATAAATCCATTTACCCTGTGGACACACACACACAAACACACATAATGGTAAGTTTCGGCGTAGACATACACGCGGAATCACACGGCGTAGACATAAACGCGGAATCACACGGCGTAGACATACATGCGGATAGCTCAAAATGCGTACAGATAACACGCCATTTTTGGCTTTAGAAATTGCCGTGTATGTTTACGCAGAGTCATGATGCCATGTTGGCTGGTTAGTACAGTTATGCTGTTGCATTGCGCATTCACGTGATTTTTTTTTAAATGGGCATCTAGGAATTTATTCGATAAATGCATTTCCAACTTAGTTTATGTGCATGTTTTCGTATCAGATAGAAAATGTATCAAGCTCAAACCAGCACATACGTTTTTTTATGCGCATTTTTAGAAGTTATGCGCATCTTGGCGTTTCCATTCAGTAGTTTTTCATGCAATATCCCAAAATGCGCATAAAAATAGGTGGATGGAAACAGCTATTGTATATCTCCAGCTGCTACAGCGAGGGAAACCGGAATGGCGGACTGCGGCTGCTCGCTCAGAGCGGATCTATGTCAAGAGGGCAGACCGTCATCAGTCTGGGCTTCTGGATTCACTGGTCTGGAGAGACTGTTTATGATTTATGGGGATTATTAAAAAAAGGAGCGGGTGGATTTTTACCACTTATAGGCTGGTTGTTTTAAATCTTTCTATAATAGGTCCCGTTGAAAATGTTAACATAAATATATCATCTATGCATCGTTTATTGAACATTTATTTCGGAAATGTTTTTTTTTTTTTTATATTACTACTTGTCCCATAATGTTTGCCAAATGATAAAATGGTAATGTTCACCTAACCAAGAAAACACTTTTTAAACCTTTAAAAAAACGTAAATTTTGAAAATTCTGAGAACATTTACTTAATGGGGAACATTGGTAAAACATATTTTATCTGGCCTTTAAACTTTTCATTTTACAGGGTCTTTATAGTGAAGCGATTCTTTAGATTAGAGAATAGACAATGTTCGTCACACTTAGAGAAAATGGTATTTTAAGAACTGATCACTGAAAGGTCCTTTGGGGAACCAAAAATGGTTCTTCAATGACGTGAATGCAAAAATAAACCCTTTTGGAACCTTTATTTTCAAAAGATTTAGCCATGTGGCATATAGATACCATAATATATGAATATGGTAATCAGTTAGTACCATAGTATTGCCATCTGATAACGCAGTCCTCTTTTGTACGTGTCCATTGAGATGTTTTCATAGCTTCGTCCCACCTTTTGGCCCATTTCTAAGTGTCAGAGAAGCTTCTCCTCACTGTGTCATCTACTCTTTCTGCTCTTCTTTGTGTAGTCCCAAGAGAAGCAGGTCCTGAAGCAGTTGGCGGAGAAACGGGAGCGTGAGAAGGAGGTGCTCAACAAGGCCCAGGAGGTCAACAACAACTATAGCAAGATGACAGAGGAGAAACTCAACCACAAAATGGAGCTGAACAAAGAAAACCGCATGGCCCGTCTCAATGCTCTCAAGCAGCGTCTGAGAGAGAAGGTGAGTCTGCTGTTCATTCATGAAATAATCTTGCTTTCTTAATACACGTTCCTGCTCGTACTGTATGTTATTCTATAGAAAATGTGTGTAGATGCACTGGAGGTGCCTCCAACGTCCCATTCCCGTGTTTTGTGATGGGAGTATATCCTCAAAATCCATGGCAAACTCGATATATTTTACATTTACACATTTGACAATTTTATCCAAATTAACTTGCTTTGCATTTAAGGTGTGCAACTTTTTATTTCATGCATTCCCTGGAAATTATACCAATGTCCTTTGTTTGAAACACACACTTTTTATGATCCAATGCATAAAAGTAGACATGAAAAATGGGCTTGGAATACCATTTAATTTGGACTTGGAAATAATGAACTGATTGAACTACGGGCTAAACTTCCCATTGCATGTTGTTTTTCTGGAGTCTTACAAATGAACTTTACTGTCAATTAAAAGAGAACTATGTTTCCTTCCTGGTGACTGCAAAACAATTCTTATTTATTGAACATTGATTACGTTCTCTGTTCTCTTTCTCAGGAGGTTCACGCTGCAGAAGTGCGTAAGAACAAGGAACTTCACACCGAGCTGTCTGGATAAGGACACTGACGCCAGAGCCACGAGACGTCCAGTCATGATGCATTTGGAGAATATCTCATTCTTTGGCCACACTGTCTTAAGAGAGGTCATATCAGATTCACCCTATCAGTTTTCCTTGTCAATAAATGTCTGAGCATATACCAACATCCCACATGCACTACGTGGACATGAGTATGTGAGCACCCAAATGTTTAATTTCAGAACCCTGGGCATTAATAGGCAGTTCATCCTTCCTAAAAGCTCTTCTTGGAGTCTGTAGTCTAGTTCATCACAAAGTTATTAAACAGTTAGTTCGCGCAAAAATTACATTTCTGTCATTCATTTCTCACCCTGATGTCGTTCCAAACCCATAAGACCTTCGTTCATCTTGATTAAATCCAAGATCTGACCCCTCCATAGACTGCAATACTTTCAGAAAGGCAGTAAAGACATCGTTAAAATAGTCCATGTGACTCAAGTGGTTCAACCTGAATGTTACGAAGCGACGAGAATACTTTTTGTGTGCAAAAAAACAAACAAAAATAACGACTTTTTTCAACAATGTCTTCACGTCTGTGTCACTACATCGTTCACGTTGGTCAGCTCCTGCGTCAGTGTCACGTGATCCGCTTCGGCCAATGGTAAGCCGGCGTTATGGCGTAGCTCTGATGTAACTCTGAAGCGCTGGACTGTATTTACTACGTCGACAGCGTAGGAGACAGCCACAGACTTGAAGAAATTGTTGAATAAAGTCGTTATTTTTCTTTGTTTTTTGTGCAAGTATTCTCGACGCTTCATAACATTCAGGTTGAACCTCTGGAGTCACATGGACTATTTTACCAATGTCTTTACTGCCTTTCTGGGCATTGAAAGCAGTGTTCATTTCGTTGACGAATAATTTTTGTCAAAATTTTCGTCAATGAGCTTTTTTCACTGACGAAAACGAGACGATAACTAAATAAAAACTAGTGATGGATGACAAAAACTATGATGAAAATCTACTGTCATTTTCGTAGACGAATAAAAATGAGATGAAAATGTTAGGGAGGGATGATTAGGGAAGAGATGCCGTCAGAACTGATGTCCTGTGTAACAGAAGCGCACATTTGAGCTGTAACGTGCGGATCTAACGGCAGGAAAACACGGAGCTGTTGAGCTTCTCCAGGCTCACGCGACAGCGCTTCAGAGCGGCTCAATCAATTAATAACACACATTTATGACAGGGAATGATTATGAATTAATGCTGAGGAATAAGGACAATGTTTACTTTACAATGTTTAATATGTTTTAGACGGCTGTAACAACGCATATTTTATCTCCCTCATCTGAACTTGAAAGAGCAGCTGCAACTGCAATAAAAAAGCGTTTCAAAATAAGAGTCAATTTAACTTAACTCATTAGATTTCAGTCGCCTAAATCTACTGTAGATTTAGGTGACTGAAATCTTTTGATATTTAATCGATTAAAACTAGACTAATACAATCCAGGTGACTAAAATGTGACTAAAGCTAAATGGCATTTTAGTCAAAAGACTGACTAAAACTAAATCACTAAACACTGATTGAAAGTGTTCATTATATTGCTGTCTATGGAGGGGTCAGATCTCGGATTTCATCAGAAATATCTTCGTGTTCTGAAGATGAACGAAGGTCTTACGGGTTTGGAACGACATCAGGGTGAGGAATGAATGACAAATTTAATTTTTGGGTGAACTATCCCTTTAAGGTCTAGACTTTCTTGATGATTCTTGTGTGGTTTTCTAACTAAGACGTGTTCCTGGGTCAACCTGTCATATCCTTATCCCGAAACCCAACCTTGGCCAAAAATTATGGCTCAAATCAGAGTCAAATTAGCTGATAAGAATGTTGTTCAGCCCTGAGCCAAACCCTAAACAAATCCTGTTACATATCCCTACTTGGCAAAATAAGTCACAAGGAAGGACATTGTCATGCAGAAACAGACCAGCGCTCCCAAACGGTTAAACATTTCCAGGTCATTGTGCCGAGTAGCATTAAGATTAAAAAATATTGGACTAGCCGAACGTATTTATTAGAAAGGGGTGCCCACATACTTATGGCTATGAAGCTAATCTTCCTGCTAAAAATAACAACTTACACCAGTTTAAATTCCAAGATTAACTTGTTTAAGATTGCCATTCGTGCACAAGCTTATCGTTGCAGATCCAGCAAGAGTTCAAACGAACCTTATGACACAATGGTGTGATCTGGTCATTTATTCTGGTCGTGGTTGTAATTTAGCAGGGCTGAATCTCACAAAATCAAGAAAACATGACTCTGTTGCCACATCTACACTGCACTTTATGGAATATGATTCATTCACGTTGGTAGTTTAGGTGCATTTCAAGGGGTCGCTGAAATGTCTAAGCTATATGCTGCTATCTGATTTCTGAAAACCATTTAAAAAAAGATTAAAGCATAACATGTTCGTAACGAGGAGTCTCTGTCATTTTTGCCACTGAAGGAAACAGGAAGTTATGGCAACTCATTGACCTCATATGTTGATGTTTTTCACTCTCATGTATAAGTATAATACTATCATGCATTTGCTGTTATTTTTAATATTATTATAACTAATTTACCTATTTAGTGTCTTTCTGAGTATCTGTGAGCTTTCTCTTGTGAGAGTTTTGGTTGTCTGACAAGTTCCTGATCAGGTTTTGAATAGGGAAACTACTGACGCAGCATTTGCTAAATATAGTTTCTAAACCATCACTTGGACTTTTATTGCTGCTGATAAGACTTACTATATGCTCATCAAAACTCAGTAAAACAAGGTCAAAGTGTGATGCAAATTACAGATAAATGAAACTGATGCTGTTTTGTTTGCTCAGATCCTACTGCCTTTGTTTGTTGATATTAGGGCACACTGCAGCAGGCCAAGAAAATATTACTTTTGTGTGTGTGTGTGTGTGTGTGTGTGTGTGTGTGTGTGTGTGTGTGTGTGTGTCCTGGTTTCTGTGAGTCAGGTGGATCTAAAAGAAGAATTAAAAGTAAACAATTCTGACATTCAAGGGTCATTACGTCAGAGGCAGAAACATAAGGGCTAATTCAGACACGTAGCACACAAACCTGTTTATATAATATGGCATTTGAAAGGGAGTGGTCCAGTCAGGCAGTAGATTAATAATATTTACACTCCTAATGCATGTGATGTCAATCTTGAAGGTGCAATTAAAGCAGTTTCGTTCACCTGCTTTGTTTAATAGTTTGTTTACTGTTCCAGTCTGACTGAGCTGTAGTTGTTTTCACAGATGTAATCATGTGTTCATAACTCATCACCATAGATCAAATGTATTTCCTAGTGTTTTAGTTTCACTTCTTACCAAATGTATCAGCCAATATAGTTTCCCCCATGTGAGTCTTTTTTTCTAAATTTGACTTTTAAGAATGAATGTGAATCTTGTGCAGTTTCTTTGTATATTTTTTGAAGGACCCCAACATTGGAAACCTTATCGCTTCAATTCAATCTTAATAATTTGAGCGGCACATTTCAGCGCTGATGGTTTTTTTTTAAATATCAAAGGGTAATTCAGCTTTGCATTTAAAGCGTTCCCCACATAACAAGCTCTCATTTAATGAGTGTGCATCCGATCAGGAATAACATTATGACCACCTTACTAATATTGTGTTTGTCCATGGACTCCACTAGACCCCTGAAGGTGTGCTGTGGTATCTGGCACCAAGATGTTAGCAGCAGATCCTTTATGTCCTGTAAGTTACGAAGTGGGGTCTCCATGGATCAGACTTGTTTGTTCAGCACATTCCAAGTCAACACCTCAAACTCGTTGTTGCGCTCCTCAAACCATTCCTGAAGCATTTGTGCTTTGTGTCAGGAGCATTATCCTGCTGGAAGAGCCACAGCCACCAGGGAATACCGTTCCCATGAAAGGGTGTACATGGTCTGCAACAATGCTTAGGTAGGTGGGACGTGTCAAAGGAACATCCACATGGATGGCAGGACCCAAGGTTTCCCAGCAGAACATTGCCCAAAGCATCACACTGCCTCCGCCGGCTCGCCTTCTTCCCATAGTGCATCCTGGGGCCATGTGTTCCCCAGGTAAGCCACGCACACACACCCGGCCATCCACGTGATGTAAAAGAACACGTGATCCTCAGACCAGGCCACCTTCTTCCATTGCTCCGTGGTCCAGTTCTGATGCTCACGTGCCACTGTTGGTGCTTTCGGCGGGGTCAGGGGTCAGCATGGGCACCCTGACTGGTCAGCGGCTATGCCGCCCCATACGCAACAAACTGCGATGCTCTGTGTATTCTGAGCCCTTTCTATCAGAACCAGCATTAACTTCTTGAGCAGTTTGAGCTCCAGTAGCTCGTCTGTTTGATCGGACCACACGGGCCAGCCTTCGCTCCACACGTGCATCAATGAGCCTGGGCCGCCCATGACCCATGTGGCCGGTTCTCCACTGTTCCTTCCTTGGAGCACTTTTGATAGATCCTGACCACTGCAGACCGGGAACACCCCACAAGAGCTGCAGTTTTGGAGATGCTCTGACCCAGTCATCTAGCCGTCTCAATTTGGCCCTTGTCAAACTCGCTCAAATCCTTACGCTTGCCCATTTTTCCTGCTTCTAACACATCAACTTTGAGGACAAAATGTTCACTTGCTGCCTAATATATCCCACCCACTAACAGGAGCCGTGAGGAAGAGATCATCAGTGTTATTCACTTCGTTCCTGATCGGTTTATAATATAGATTTTCTTTTATTATCATTAGGTCCTTGTTAAAAGAAACATTTTAAATACAGGACAAAGAATGTTCAGTATATATTCTGAAATATTTTGCAAACAATATAAAGTTTTTACTGTTGTTTGCATGTCTATGTAGTGTTTTTAATATGCTTCAAGCCAAACCAAGTGCACATTCATCAGTGATGAGTATTTTCTCCTGAAGCAAGGGTGTCGAGTTACATTCAAGCTATTTGAGGCATGAAGGAAAAAACACTTAAATATGTCATTTTGGTGATTAAAGATGAGTTTAAATGGATAAAATGATTGACTACAGGGGGACTTTAAACCTGTGCGATGTGGAAAACGTCATCATTTGTGTAGTCATCATGCTTTAAAAATGCACATTACATGCAGACATTCATTTTCAGTTTTGTCTCTCTATATAACAGCAAAAACATTTATTATAATGTATCATTTCCTACCTCAGTTTACCCTTACAACTGACATTGAGAGTGGTTTGTTTGTGATTATGTTGGTTACAGGATAGCTATGCTCTGTCAGTTTGCTTCCTGTTGTTTTCATCAGTATTGAAACTGAAAGCTAAAACGGCATTGGAAAAGGAAACTTATTGTGTAATTCTAGGAGTGGCTTAGCCAACGTCACTTGGCAACATCTCTATAAATTGCTCAAACACCTCCAGAAAGATGCACATGACTGTGAGTAACAGGAATATCATGAGATATCAGGAAACCTTTGAGGTATATATGAAGGTAAGATAATTCTATGCGTTACTAATTCATGTGATTCTTTTGTGAACAGCTTATATTTAGTGGGAAATTAAAAGTTTTCAATTATGCTATATGTGCAATTCAAAAGCTCTTGGGCAAGAACCGCAACATTCATACAGTGAATACTGACTGAGTCTCTCATTCTCCTGAACATCCCTTTTGTGTTAGACGGGAAAAAGAAAGTCATCATGAGAGTGAGTAAAACATTACAGACCTGACCTGAAACTACTGCTTCAACGGGAACAACATAAACAAAGCTTCTGTGGCCCAAACTTAACTTTTTATCTTTCTTATGCATTAACATATTTCATTTTAATTGTGCAACATTGTCTTGATTGTATGTTTTTAATTGTTTCAGCATGTTTATTATAAATAATCTCCTATTTCTGTCTACACTAGTGTAGAGTGGGGGAAACGCCCCCCTTGAGGACTGTGTAATGCTGTTTCCTGCTAATATAAATGCGTGCACGCTCTCTTTTCAATCATGCAATGCGTCGGAATATTTCTTTGTTTCATTTTATAATTAATGTTGGGAACTTAAACTGGTAGATTAAAGGCTACCTGAAGTTTTTTAGCTTTTAGTATGATTTATGTTAGCCTTAAAGCAGCACTAGGAAACTTTTCAACCTTCATAATATATTTTCAAGACTCTTGTGATGATACATCGACTTACAATGACACGTCTGCCATAGCCTGACGGGGTCTGTATCGATTTTAATCGTACTTTTAAACTTCGGGTTTCGGGTAGTAACCCGAGAAAAAAAAGAACTACAAAATTCGACTGCTTTACGGCATATACGTCACTTCCACCACCACCCCCACTTCCTTAAAATCGGACTTCCGTTAACATGAATCACAGATTTTTATGGCATCATCGCAGACTTCAACTTCTCATCACATCTTCTGTCCAATGAAATGCTCTCTAGAATCTGAAGCGTCCCGTCCCGTTCTAGACGCTGAAGCTGCGGCTGAAATCGGTCAGCGGTTCACACATTTAATATTCTGCTGTATTTCACAGCGATATGGAGGAGATTATGATGATAAACGGTTAGAGATTAGGAGGAAACTCTAGGTTTACCAAACAGAAAGGCTCTAGTCAAACTGGAGTATTAGCGAAACTCTATTGGCTGTTTCAAAAAAGGGGAGGAGCTGTTTACAGCTGGAGCCGTTTCAGGGGAAATTACATCAACATATTGAATAATGCTGCGTGTTTCAAGGCACTTCAGTGGATCTTTAAGTAATATGTGATTCTTTCTGAGCTAGTTGCTCTGTATATTGTCTTTGTTTGTTATTTTATTGTTTTGGTTAGTGTTTTAGGGGCCAAGCACCGAAGGTGCGGAGGAAACTGTTGTAATCGTCTTATTATTATTCTGCCATGGGAGTCTATGGCAGCCCATAGAACCGCTGGCGGGAAAGTTATGAAATTTGGCACACAGAAAGAGGAAAGTCTCAAATGAAACCATAGCAAATTTGTAGTCTCTAACTCAGTCCCTCTAGCGCCACCAATTGTCCAAAGATGCACTCGTGTTTATGCTAATAACTATTGAACCGTAAGGGTTAGAAACCAAATTTATTTTCTGATTAGATTGAACCCTATGATTCTATTTTCTGTAGTGGCAATTTTCCCACCAAAAATCAAAAAAATTTAAACTCCTCCTAGATGTTTATACAATTTGCATGAAAATTGAACCAGATCGTCTTCAGGCAATGTCAACAAAAAGTTATTCAAGTCGATTCATCAAAATGTTTTCGAATAACGTGCAAACAAATGTTACGTAGCGCTTGCATAAATAGACTTCAGGCTGTATCTCCGCAATGCTTTATCGCATTTTGACCAAACTTGGTACACACATCACCACAAGCATGACCTGAGGCTATATGCTGCGTTTCGGCGCAGCCCCACCTACTGGTGCGGAGATACAAAAAATAGATATTTTGCTTCAAACTTCTGAACGGTTTACCCAAAAATCATCAGATTTGGGGCAGCATGCCGAGTCGAGTCATATCCAAATTTTACATGTCAGCCATTTTGGGCGTCCGCCATTTAGAATTTTGTTGTAAAATGCTGTATTTTATGATGCATGAACTTTACAACAAAACTTGGTATGGGTCATTGACACTGTCCTGAAAGAGTCTAGTTTCGGACCAGCGACACCTAGTGGTGATTTTTTTTTACATGCTTATAACTGTTTGTGGTTGACTTATTTTCACAGAAGTTATCTCCTTAGATTCCTGAATCCTTGCTGAGTCAAACGATACCACACATGCTAGGTTTCGCCTTATGGATTGTGCAATGTTGTAATATAGCACTTAAACAACTTTTGTGAATAACTTTGAAACCGTTAGTGCGATCGAGACGAAACCACTATAGAAAAATCTGAATGATAGCGGGATGTTAGCACACAAAAGCGGTGGAACTGCGCCACTTGGTGGCACTATAATTAAACAAAACATGAAATTGGCTCTATACATCTTTAAAAATGCCCCATGTACAAATTTTTGCAGTTGGTCTGCTGTTAGCTTCCTTGTTTGCTTTTATGCATTTAGCCCCGATAATTCCTACTTGTTTTTATATTGTTTTTACAATTTTTGTACACCACAATAGTTGTGACTGTTGTTTTATTGTGCTATATAAATAAACTAAACTACTTGAGATTAATTGTATATAAATGAATACATCACAAAAATCTCACGCTCTACGGGCATTGCCATTGATAGAGGATAAAGCGAAAGTTGTTTTACACTCCATCATAAAGGCCTAATAATTACATACCTCGTTTAAATATTTTGCGGGAAACAGAAATCCGATCAGTTATCCAGATCACTTGACGTGAACAAATGTAAACGCGCCGTGTCCTGTTGGACTGATGATCCGATCTGTTTGATTGAATACGGTGATCTCATGTTTATGCCAAGTGTAAACGCAGCAGGAAGTCCCTTTAAAGTAGATTATTTCTGATAACAAGCTAAATAATATCTAAATTACATTAGACAGAAGACACTGCTCTCGTAAGCAGTCAGACTGTATAGTCACACACACTGTTTTTGCACTGGTGTCATATTCTCTCTGCTTGATCGTTAATATTTATATCATGTTACCCAAAAATAGCAAGTCAAAAATGTTTTTCTATTGAGTAGTCTGCCATACTAGCCACTAGCCAGACTTAACTTCAGCCAGGCGCGTAACTCTATAAGGTGTTTAGTTAAATCAGCAGTAGGGCTGTAACGATTCCTCTATTAAATTAAAGTACTCGATTAAAAAAAAAAACTATTATTATATTATTAGCTTATTATTTCACTGTTTAAAACAAAAATGTTTAAATGGATCTTATTCTAATTGCAGATGATTTCTTTTCACAGGAATTTCATGCTTACTAAGTCATGGCTCTTGTAGGAAATCATCAAAAACTTCAAACATTACAAGAAACGTTCAATCTGTATGTGGGATGTAGGAAGTGCTGTAGAAAACACAGTGCGATTTCATACGCCCTTAACCAGATTACCCATAACTGCTCAGAAAACATCTTACTGGTCAAGTTGAAAGGTCCCAATTCAGTATGGAGGCCAGTTGCTCCCCTGCCAGACTTTCCTAGACCTTACAAGTATGTTGCTTGCTGGTTCTACACTGAAAAAAATGGATGCACAACGCATGGAAGTAGATGTTCCTTTGCTAGGAGCCCAGAGGAAGCTTCAGTGTGGAACCTCATGAAGGATGAAAATCTGACAATTCCTCAGCTTGTGAATGTGATCAAACGAAACCAAAGGACACTGCAGTCAAAGACTCAAGAGAAAGGAGGACCGTTAGACTGCACGTTATGTCAGGAACACTTTCGAACAGACGAGGAATTCATGAACCACTGTTTCACTGTGAAGCACAGGAGACTGATCTTTGAAGATACCTCTCTGCAATGGAAGTACCGTAATCCACCACCAACAAACAAGAACCTGAAACTGTGTGAAAGGTATTTATAGAAAGTGTGTCACGACATTAGAGGTTTGCTTGATTCAGAGTGCCTATAAAATGTTCTCCCATAGATCCCTGATATGCGAGTATGGAGATAACTGCACAAAGGCACACAGTCGAGAGGAACTTCAGGAATGGCAAAAAAGAATCAAGGCTGCACGGAAAAAAGCCAGGGATGCAGACGAGCTGGGTTTATTGTCCTATCAGGACAGTCTTCTGGATGAATACAGGCACAATGACAACAAGAGAATGATTGTAAGTGGGCCATACAGCAATGAACATTGTATAATCTCATGCATTTATTTTGTGGCCCATGCTAAATTCATTTCTATTTAAAACCAAAGCTGTACATGTTTTCTTTTAACAACATCATAAACATTGATTGAATCAATATTCCTGCAGGTCAGCGACACCCTTGATGATGTTTCCATCACCTGTGACCCAGATTTAGACAGTGTCTATGTAAGGAAGAAGGGAATACAGTGTACATGGAATTTTACCATTATTTCTAAGGTTTGTGCATTAACTCATGATTCTCTTGGTTTTTAGGAAGCAGTGTTTTGTCAGCTAAATGATCACCGATCCCTGAGGGATACCTTATCCTTATGAAATGTCAAATTTAGCAAAAGTTAATAAGATCTTGTCAAAGTTGTTTTTATTACCAAGGCTATTTTGTGTAGGAGAAAGTTGCACTATTGCATAATCCAGTTGTTTGAGCGAACACAACTCTGATTGTGTTCGTCTGAAAGAAGAGTCGTATACACTTAGGATGGCTTGAGGGCGAGTAAATCATGGGATAATTTTCATTTTTGAGTGTTGTCATGACTTTTTGATTATATAATATATTTTTTATGTCTTTAGACAGCTTTAAGTGTGTCAATAGTGCAGGACATCCGTATTTGCAATGACATTGATTTGTAAATCCCTCCAGGAACATCTAGAAGTGATTGCTTTACTCAAACGGGAACAGGGGGCGAAATTCAGCCTTGGCAAAAACCCCCATGAGGAACTTTCATATTCCACTAGTGTTTGGTTTAAAAAGAATAGTGAAGGTGAAGATTGAATGTTTCTTACAAAACCCAGAAAGAAACCTATTAATTCATTATAATAATAAAAAATACATTCAAATATTGATTGTAAATTGTTTCTGCAGAGTATGAAATTCCAGTGTCCTTCAAATCTGACCAACCAGGCCTGTATGAGCAGTGGGTGGTGTTTGACTTCAATACGAGACCCGTACTGCGACAAAAACTCAAGGTCAGAGTTGGAGAGGAGGATGAGTGTAAGGGAACATCAGTCACATGTCCAGCACCTGAAGTTCTGCCAGAAAAAACAGAAACTGCCAGGAATCTTGAGCCCTGGAATGAGGAAAGCCTGAAAATCGTTCCTTTTGTTGAAAGAGATAAGGCACAGGAAGAGCTGCTGAACAGATACCCGCTCATCATGAAATGCCAATCAAACACTTTGATTAACCGTGGCAATTACAAACAGAGTATGCACAATTTTTTATACCAGGAGGAAAAGGAAGTAGGGAAACTGCTTGCCAGGTATAGTATACATCTTTAGGTCTAAATCTAATATTTGCCTATTGCAGTTTATAACAACTTGTTCCAAAATATTTTCAGGCTGAATCTGCGAGGGATTGTGCAGTTGAAAAATCAACTGTCTGATGACATGTTTGGAATGAAATGGGCTTATCCGGGGGAACTTTTTGCTGCTGTGCCTGTGTCTCACCCACTCACTCCTGACGCCCCTCAAGGTTTCATAGTGAAAAGACATGCTATCAGATCTCTTGTTCGTATGGTGAAAAACAATAATTACCTTGGGGCTATTTATGAGGCTGAATTTCTGAAGGACACTACCACTGATACACAAGTACATCTACAGCTTTCCAAGCACTGCTGCATTGACCTTAATCTCAAGAATGGAGAGGACTGTGAGATGGAAGTCCAGTTCCAAATAAACCGTCTATGGTTTTGCGAGATGCACAAGGCCATTGATGATCTCCCCCACTTGGACAAAGTTTTGCCTGATCTGAAAAACAGCAACTTGTGTATTTCTTGCCAGCCAGATGCACAAGAATTAAATGAGAAACAGCAAGCAGCAATGAACTTTGTCCTGGGTGTAACAGACAACAAAAGCAGTATTCCACCTTTGCTGATTTATGGACCTTTTGGAACAGGGAAAACTCGAACCCTTGCAAAGATGGCCCAGGCTCTTGTGCAGCAACCACAGAACAAAATCTTGATTTGCACACACACTAACAGGTAAGGCATCACAATTCTGTGGCGCTTTTGTTGGTCAACTTGCTAAAACAACCAGCTCAGAATAACTTAAAATGCTGATTTATGCTGGTTAGTGCTTGTTTGGTTCTGGCTTGAGGACCCGCAAAGTTAAAAGGCCTTGTGGAGACGCTGGCACACCAACATCCAAAACACAACACATCTTCGTTTTTTTCAACAGGGCATTGACCTTTCATATACATTTGCTTAAAAAATAAATTTGCATTCCTGTAGCTCAAACAGTAGAGTATGGTGCACGCAATGCTGAGGTTATAGGTTAAATTCCCAGGGAATTCATAAGCTGATAATAAGAATGCCTTGAAGGCAATGTCCCATTGCATAAAAATGTCTGCCAAATGCATTGTTCTAAATGTTTAATTGTACCAGCCACTAATATTTATCTATTTTTTCCCAATGCAGTTCAGCTGATCTTTATATAAGAGGCCATTTCCATGAATATGTAACAACTGTTCATCGTGAAGCCAAACCGTTGAGAATCAAGGCTATGGAAAGCAATCTCAGATCCACTGATCCTATCACTCTACAGTACTGCCATTTATCCAGAGGCGGCAATCAATTTGAGTTCCCTGATAAAGCTGTTCTAGATTCCACAAGAATAATCATAACAACAACGGCACTGGCTCGTTTCTTCCATGATGTGAAGCTCCCTGAAAACTACTTCAGCCACATTCTGATTGATGAAGCTTCTCAGATGTTGGAGTGTGAGGCTCTTATGGCATTGGGTTTGGCTGGTAAAAATACACGTGTTGTTTTAGCAGGAGATCACATGCAGATGGGACCCAAGCTCTTCTCTGTGAGACGAGACAAATTCTCAGAACATACCATGCTCAATCGCCTCTTCTATCACTACCAAGCTGAAAACAGCAGTGTTGCCAAACAATGCCGAATCATTTTCAGTGAAAACTACCGCTCCACAAAGGACATCGTGGATTTTGTGTCAACACATTTTTATGTGGGAAAGTGTGATGTGATCAAGGCTAAAGGAGATGTGCCTCCTCATCCACACCAGCATGCCTTGCAGTTCCATCATGTAAGAGGAGAATGCTGTTTGGACTCAACAAGCATGTCCTGGTTCAATCCAGAGCAAATTCTTAGTGTTGTTGACATTGTGCAAGAAATAATGAAGGAATGGCCTCAGGAGTGGGGTGATAAAGATCCAGAATCAGTCTGTGTCCTTTCTCAAGGCAGACAGGTATCAAACATATGGCTATTCATTAATTTACATAGTTTTTTATTAATGTCATGCTGCTAATTCATCAAATTCTTGTCAGTGTGTTTATACCAGATGCTTTTGCCTCTTTTGTGATTCAGGTGTTTGAAATACGGCATAGACTGCGTCAGCTTAGACTGCCCCGTTTCACTGTGGAGAATGCCGAAAATGTGCAAGGTAAGGATGATGCATTACTCAAATGTAATGCTATGCCATGATTGTGTACAAACATACTAGTATTCATGGCTATGATTCAAAGAGCATACTGCTTTTTCCCATATTTTGCAGGAAAACAATTCAGAGTCATTGTGGTTTCCACTGTGCACACCAAGGACAGCCTATTGGAGATGGAGACAGACCAAACCTGTCTTGAATTTTTCAATGACATGCGAGTGTTGAATACTGTTATGACAAGAGCCCAATCCCAAATAATTGTTGTTGGAGATGCAGCTGCACTTTCTTGCCATCAGTTCGGCATGTGCTGGAGACTATGGGGATCTTATATCGAGTACTGCATCAAGAAGGAAAGTGCCCATGACTTTAGCTTGGATTCTTTGAAGCAAGATCTCCTTGAGATATCTGAGCTCTGCAGAAGTGAGGATGAAGAAAGCAGCGATAGTGAATCAACTACATCTGAAATACCAGACACAGAAGACCCAATACTTCAAGAGCTTCTTGATGAGAGTAAAGACATCAATGTCCCATTGACAGAGGAAGGCTTGTTTCCAGTTTTTCAAAATGAGCACGTTGTCAGTAGTATTCAAAACCAAATAATAGAAGTTGACGAAGAACAAATGTTTACTAGCTCTACCATCCACAAACGCTGCGAGATAGTCATACAGAGTTTTTATCAAGGTTATGCAATACCACTTGATGAGCCCACTCTGAGAATCGATATTAAGGGTAGAAAGAATATCGGACACGCATTCCCTGGAGACAAAGTGACAGTTGAGATCCTGCGGGAGAAATCAGATCACCCTATGGGAAAAGTAATCAACGTCCTTGAAAGTGCAGATCTGGTCAAAGAATACGTCTGCACCCTTGAAAAATATGACAGTCAAGTGATGATACCTATCAACAATTGCGTAACCAAAATCTACACACCATTTTGGAAAGACAAACCAAACCACATTGCTGTAAGAAATCATGACAACATCAAGTTCATCAAAACCAATGAAGCACACAGAAAATATCTTTTTGTTGTCAAAGTCCTTCAGTGGAGAAAGCATTCCAGATATCCCTTGGGGATTGTTGTGGGACTGTTTCCAAAAATAACAACTTTAGATGAGGGATTGAATGTACTCGATATAGAGTTCCAGTTGAGGAGGACACTTTTTCCATCTTTGAAAAAACAGATGCAAGACTTTCAAGGTCTCAGTTTATCAGAAGATGGACGAAAAGATTTTCGCATGCTCCCAACATTCACCATTGATCCTGCCGATTCACAAGACCTTGATGATGCAATCAGTGTACGGGATTTAGGTGAGTGCTATGAAATAGGAGTTCACATTTCTGATGTTGCAAGCTTTGTGGCTAAAGACAGTGAACTGGACAAATATGCAAGACAGCTGTGCACTACATTCTATCCACGTGGGAAGGAGCCAATACACATGTTCCCTGAAGAGTTGAGTGCCAATTTCTTCAGTTTAATCCCTAACCATGACAGACGAGCCATCTCATTGGTAATACAAGTAGATGCAAAGACAAACCACATAAAGGGAAGATTCATTTGCAAGTCTATCATTCACTCCAAAAGGAGGTTTTCCTATGATGAAGTGGAAGACATCTTTGAAAACAATCGTCAGCATTCTGACCCGCTTGAAATCTGCCTTGTGAAAGCATGGAACTTTGCTGAAGTTCACAGGAGATACAGGAAACAGGAAAGCTGGTGCTACAAACGGCCAGATGAGGATGTAACCCTCGGAAGAAGACGATCTCACCAAATGGTGGAAGAGCTGATGGTCTTGTTTAACCACACGGTTGCTGAACGCCTTCTGTTTGATGAAACAACAAGGAGCATAACTCCACTGAGATGTCAGGATGGGCCAAAAAGGGAAAAGCTTACTGACCTTTTTGACAAAAATGCCACCTTGATTCCACTGTCTGTTCACTTCTCAAGTCGAGCTTATGAGAGTGAACAGGTGTCACATCAAGTGAATGGTTTGATCAACCTCACAGCCAATCCAAACCATCAAGCTGACCTTTCTGATTCTGAAACCTTCCCTATATTAAAATCACTTCTGAGATGCCTGAAGACAGCAGCAGATCAAAAAAATATCTACAAATTGATTGACTTTGTTGCAACTGATGACATTCACCCCCAACTTCTCCCTTTTGCTATTGCATTTAGGAGACTGTTTCACAAAGCATGTGTTCTGCGCTCAAACTCGACACATGTCTCAAGAATTGGGCACTATGATTTAGATCTTGACAGCTATACATGGGCCTCATCTCCAGTCCGCCGATACTTAGATGTTATTGTGCAGCGCCTTCTTCATTATGTGATCGACAAGACAAACAGTAGGTACACAGCTCACGACATTAACATGTCTTGTATGGAATTTTCCAGGAAAAATGATCAACAGTCAGCATATGAGAGGAAAGCGACTGCTCTACATTTTGCATTGAAACTGTCAACCCAAAGTGAAAGGAAGGTGGCATACATTGTGGAACTCAATCAGTCAGGGACAAGCTTCAAAGTATCCTTCCCACTTCACACAGCCTCTATATCAGAAAACTTGGACATTATGTACAGGGATCTTCAGCTGGCAGAGCAGCCAGAGTTTGATGAAACAAACAAATGCATGATCTTGAAATGGGTGCGAAGGATATATTCATTCTCCAATCCTCACATCCTTGCCGAAGTCAAACAACAAAATCCAAACTCAGTCATGGCCTATGTCCCTACAAAGGCCTGGAAACGCCTAGCAACTGCTGTTAGAGAAGAAAAATGGGACATGATGTTTCCCCTGATTGAGGAGCTTGATGTTAGCTCAAGAATTCAAACAAGACAATTCCAAGGAAGACAGAGACACTCTACAGGTTCAGAAAATTCTGATCCCATGTACACTGAGCATTATGCCGAACTGTCGCTGAGAATAAAGCAAGGCGAGGCAGTTGAGGTGCAGCTAGGTACAGACACGGCTCGAGGATTACTGACACCAGCAATTCAGCTGTTTGTCGTGCATCCAAAATTTGAGATTTGCTTAGAGCATGTAAAAGATGCAATCAACTGTTTTTCAAAATATGCATTGCACTCATCAAGGAATTCATACAAGACATACATGGAATATCAGGAGATATGGAAACCTCTGTGTGAAATGGAGTCAGCCTCCAATGCGGTGGCTGAAAATGAGAGCATTCTTATTGAAGATGTAGCCTTGAAATGGGAAACCGCTCCTCAAAAAAAGCTTAAAGGTTATTTTCTCCTCCCACTTGACAAGAAATCTCAGTGGTCTATTGAATGTGACCTGAGGAACAGTTTCCTCTGCATTCGAACTAGGATTCTCCAACGTCAGAATGGTCCCTTTGTGGAAAACACACAGTGCACAGCCCTCATGGATATTCCTTCTATCACATGGATGGCCCATGGCATAATTACAGAAGTTGAAGAAATAGACTCCAAAGAACCAAAGACTTTACAAATTGATTTTCTAATTAACCACATGCCCATGACAAATATTCCAGAAGCGATATTCTGCGAGAGGACAAGGTTTACTCTGGAGCTGATTCCAAAGCTTCTGCCAGATGTGTAAGACTACAAATCATATATTCTAAAATGGTTAAAAGTAAAGACTGATTCATTTTAAAGCTACTCTTTTGCGTATATTTACACATGGTATAGTTTAATGTGTGTCCTTAGATTATGAGCACATCTTTAAACAATATGCAAGCTTCATTGTGCTTTTTATTTTGCAGGCGCAAAGAGAATGCAATTAGCAGTCTAACCAAAGCTAACCCCCTTGTGAAAACGATTGCCACGGGCAGGAAAATAAACTCTGGAGGAGGTACTACAGAATGCCTCTTTGTAACATCTTGCATATATATAAATTTCAGACAGGTCCACTTATGTCAAAAACACCATAGACAAACCTTTAGTCAACTTTTTATTGGCATATTTTGCATAAATTTACATTTGGCGATATGGCTCTGCTCTAAATTCCCCATCCTTTTCATTAGCTCCACGAAAAGCTGTGACAGGGAACAGCAGCTTCTGGGGACAACCTCCCAAATTTTTTAACTAGGAGGCCATCGTAAATCACCCATTAAGCAGAGCATGCATCAATGACAACAAAATTACATTGATTAAGTTAAAACACAGTTAAGGAGGAGCTGGGAAGGAGGTGGGTTGCAAAGCAGATTGCAGTGGAAGCAGCAAGCAGACACTTAAGTAAGGCGCCCTGTTTGAGAGTTGCCAATAGAGTGCATGGGAATCGGATCAACTGATATGGGCGGGGTCGGAATTTTTCCAATCAGCTGATAGCGGTGCTTGACTACGTGGCTTGCCTGAACTAACGCAGAATGCTTGATTTCAAACTATTGTGACTTACAGTATTAGCCATTTTCTTTTCGAAATCTCTTCAAATGTAGTTTAATTTTTTTTAACAATATATATCTCCTCAAAGGATGTCAAATTCTGGAGCAGAACCCAGCCAGATTTGAGATTGACAATTATCTCCCTTCTGGGTTTTCCCATCTAAACAACAGTCAAAGTAAAGCTATAAGGGAAGCATTGACCAACCCGTTCACTCTTATCCAAGGACCACCAGGTGAGATTTTCTGACCTTCTTTGGTTTCACAAATGCTCTTGTAATTTGCAGTCCTTTCCTGCTATATTATTGTTGTGCATTTTCACAGGGACTGGAAAAACTGTTGTTGGTGTCCATATTGTGTACTGGTTGCTCAAGAATATCCAAAAGCTTCCGACCTCCAGCTCACAGAAGAAGAGAGCTATTCTGTACTGTGGCCCTTCAAATAAATCTGTTGATGTTGTAGCAGGTAAATTTTGCTAATTGCATAAAAATTAGTTTTTTCACATATTGACAAAAGTAGTAGGTAATTTGGGTATTCAGAACTTTGAATATACATAAGTATGCATGCACACAGTAAATATTGCAGAAATAATCTTTTAATTATATTTGGTCAGTTTGGGGCCACTAGTGAGTAACATTATTCACTTTTAAAGAACTTTGTCTGACCGATGATCACTACAAAATTAATGTGTTGCAGGTCATCTCCTAAAACTTAGACGAGACGTTAGACCTCTCAGAGTCTACAGTGATCAAATGGAGATGTTGGAGTTTCCTTACCCAGGTTGCAATCTGAAGCTGTCACGCAATTCTAAAAGAGGGGAAAAACCAAACACAGAACTCAGGTATTCCCCAAATATTGTCCATTGATCACTTATTTGGGTGTAGATACTAACCTTTATTTAACTCATCAGTGTGTGTGTGTCACAGTAATCGTCACAGTACTTTAGACCGCATTAGAAACACAGACAGCAGCAGGTCTGGGGGAAAAATAGTTCCTGGGAAAAAAGTTCCTAGGACAAATTGTTCCGAGTAATTTCGGTGGAAACAGGGCTTAAGTGATGTTTTTTTGAAAATGTAAAAATGCAGAAAGTTTTGTGTGATGGGTAAGTTTAGGGGAAGGGTTAGTGTAAGGGGAGAAAATATACAGTTTGTACAATATAAAAATCATTATGTCTTTGGTGTGTGTGTGTGTGTGTGTGTGTGTGTGTGTGTGTGTGTGTGTGTGTGTGAATACCTTTTCATTAAAAGATGTTTATTGTTGTTCTTTTATTAGTTCCATTGCGTTACACCACTTGATTCGAAAGGCTGGCAACAGATATTCCGCTCAAATACAAGCATTTGATTTGAAAATTGGAAGAGGAGATCAACTCACTGCTGAAGAAAAAAAACTGTATGTATGGCTTAATAACTACATATTGTTTCTCGTTAGCTAATTCTCATTAGCTAATGTAAAGCTCACGAGTTGCAAAACTTTTTGTGTATTAAAGCTACAGAGAAACCCTCAAAAATGCCCGAAAACATGAATTATTGCAGCACGATGTCATCTTGTGCACTTGCACTGCAGCCTCACACCCCGCCTTAGCTGAAACCCTCGACTTAAAACAGATCATCATTGATGAATGTGCCATGGCAACTCAACCTGAAGCCTTTATTCCTCTGGTGGCTCATAAGCCTGAGCAGGTATGACTATGAAATTTTACTCCAAACTGTTCTTTTCAGACAAAAAGTAAAACATGGATATTAACATGGACAGTTTAAATAGCACACATTAAAAGTTACCTTAAAGGGTTAGCTCACCCAAAAATGTAAATTATGTTAATTCCTCACCCTCATCTCGTTCCAAACCCGTAAGACCTTTGTTAATTTTAGGAGCATACATTAAGATGTTTGATGAAATCTAAAAGCTCTCTGACCCCTCCATTGACAACAATATAATTAGGCCCAGAAAGGTAGTAAAAACATCATTAAAATATTCCATGTGGCTCCAGTGGTTCAACCTTAATGTTATGAAGCGTCAAGAATACTTTTTGTGCGCAAAAAACAACCAAAATAACGACTTAATTCAACAATTTCTTCTCGTCTGTGCCAGTCTCCTACGCATTTTACATTGTACATACCGTGCAGAGCTTCCTAGTTCTACGTCAGAACGCCGGCTCACCATTGGCTTGCTCTTGCGTCGGCATCACACGCATGTGTTGTGGTGCTCATGTGAACAGCATCGGCCAATGGTGAGCCAGCGTTCTGACGTAGAACTAGGAAGCGATGCACTTGCGGTAACAATGTAAACTGCGTAGGAGACTGACAAGAAATTGTTGAATAAAGTTTGTTTGTTTTTTGTGCAAAAAAAGTATTCTTGACGCTTCATGAAATTAAGGTTGAACCACTGGAGTCACATGGACTATTGTAACGACGTCTTTACTGCCTTTCTGGTTCTTGAAAGTGTTAGTCTATAAAAGTATTATATTGCTGTCTATGGAGGGGTCAGAAAGCTCTTGGATTTCATCAGAAATATCTTAATTTGTGTTATGAAGATGAACGAAGGTCTTACAGGTTTGGAACGACATGAGAGTGAGGAATTAATGACGGAAACATTTTTTAACATTCACATGGGCAAAATGGATAGTTTTCGATTTTCATTATGTTTGCATTGACAACAACATGCATTACTGTAGTAATTCTACAAATTTCATGTCATAGGTAGTTCTTCTGGGCGATCATAAGCAGCTGCAACCTGTAGTCCACTGTGAAGTGGTGGAGCGATTGGGAATGAGCCAATCTCTTTTCGAACGTTACATGGAGAAAGCACTCATGCTTGACACTCAGTACAGAATGGTAATCAATTATCAGAATATAGTTTAAATCTTGTATTTGTATCTATACATTTCTGTCAGTTGTTGTTTCTTTGCTTTTGATGTCTGGAAAGGGTGGTTCTGTTTTTTATTTATAGTTTTTATTCAGCAATAGTATTTTTTTTTTATCGTAGTGATATTAAACAATGATCCAATCCATTACACATCAGTAGTTCTATTATTAAAGTTTCATTTAGTACAAATAATAATTTATTTTACACATCTTGTCTCTTACAGCAAGAAGACATTTGTGCATTTCCATCTGAGGAGTTCTATTCAGGAAAGTTAAAAACTGGAACAAAACTGAAACAGAGTCTCTTCCTTACTAACTCAAGGAATAAATCAACATGCATAATCTTTGGTCATGTTGAAGGAAAGGAGAAAAGTCTGACGGTCAGGACTGAACGGGGGAATGAAAATTCAAAGGCAAATGTGGAAGAGGCACAAGAAGCGGTAAGCTAGAATTGCAGTCGATGAAAGTGTATTTTGGGCTATAGCATAACTTAAAATCTATAGCCTATTGTTGGGGGATCTTTCATTTTGTAGGTACGATATGCGGTTTGTTTAGAACATAAGAGAAGGAACTGTTACCTAACATAAACCTGAAACCTCTGAACTCCTGTATATTGGTATACAGTAGCCTATATTATTTCGATTTTTAAACAAAGGTTTGTGTCGATATACATTCGTATAGACTAAGCCTCAAATATCCACTAACCCTACTGTAGTAGATCACTAATTTGAATATTTCACATAGTTGCTTGCTACTACTTTTGTCTCTCATTTTGGTTTCTTTAAAACAACACGAGCTAGATAGTTCTTTTAGCGCCATCTTGCGATTCAAAACGGTCACTATGACTTACTTATAAAACATGACAACCGTTTTCAAATAACCGAACAAATACTGTGTAACTAAAGTTATTTACACAAAACATTTATATTAATAAACTTACTTACCTAATAACTCCAACTGATGCAGAGAGGGCATTAGATTTACACTGTTCCAGATTCTCCTCAGTCGGTGCCGTTGGGCGGCAAGTGTTTCCTAGGAAACACAACGACTCCCCCTCAAAGCGCGCGCTTAACATTCAAATGTCCTAAAGTTAATAATATAAAAATAATAATAATAATAATAATAATAATATTAATTCTAAAGACATCTCTGTAAAATTATTTATAAACGTAATCCAGCTCTGTTGATATAGATCAGAGCAGTGAAAATGAAAAGGCATCACGTGACCGCGTCGTCTTGACGCTTCATTTGCATACGATATCAAATTGCCAAAATACACAGTAATAAGATAAATCAAATAAAGTAATAAAAAAATATATATTTAAATGCTGCCTAAGCCCCACCTAAAAATGTTATTGTTTTAAATTTCAATATTTTATTTAAAGGTGCACTGTGTAAATTTTAGTGGCATCTAGAGGTGAGGTTGTGAATTGCAACTGCCCACCACTTACCCCTCCCTTTCGAAGAACATAGAGAAGCTACGGTGGCCGTCACAGGACAAAGATGTCGTCGTCTGAGACAGCAGAGACTAGCTAGCGCTCTTTGTCTGTTTAGGGCTACTGTAGAAATATTGCTTCTTTTAGCAATTTACTGTGCAAATTGGCGACTTCACTGTAAGGGGACTCGCGGTTTGTGTAGATAGAAACAGCTCATTCTAAGGTAATAAAAACATAACGTTTCATTATGTAAGATCTTTATACTCCACTGAAAACATAGTTATGTATATTATATTGCATTTCTGTCAATAGATTCTCATAAATATTGCACAATATTAATTCATAGCAAATTCCAACATTCCAACAGGTGCGGATCGCCATTCTTTTAACTAAGGCTGGGATACAGGCGAAGGACATCGCCATTCTTACACCATATAATGCTCAAGTTGCGAATATTAGTGACTCCCTGTTATATCAGGGTATACGTGACATCACAGTCAACACCATCATGAGGAGTCAAGGTAATAACATTTTTAACAAATGCCATTTTACATCAATGGACCTGGTCCCATAAAGAACATTAATACATATATATATATGTATAACATATAAAGTGTTTAGGGCACAATAAGGTAGAGCTTATTTAAACTTGAGCGAGGCATTCATACTTTCTAAGCTGTGTTTATAAATGTTTTGACACTTGATATTGCTTAAATGTTTTTTGATTAGGGCATATATGATTATTTCTGATCTTTTCTCTTTTGTTTGTTTGGCCACAGGAAGTGAGTGGAAATATGTCATCATGTCAACTGTGCGCTCTTGTCCAAAGTCTGATATAGAGAGGCAACCAACGAAATCCTGGATCATGAAGCGGCTTGGATTCATCATGGACCCACACCAGGTGAACGTGGGCATTACCAGGGCACAAGAAGGACTGTGCATCATTGGTTAGTTTACTAATGAATAAACAACTTCATAATGTGTTGAATTACGCAAAATAATGCACACATCACAGATATTTTTGTCTCTTAAGTAGGGTTTTCCCAGATTCCCACATTCGATTCCAATATGGGAGAAAAAATGTCAAAGATATCAAACAGTTATTCTGTCTTTTTGCAAAACATTCAGTTTAGCCATGAGTAAACAGCCTAAACAACTAACTAATAAACTAGACTAACTAATATACATTGCAAACATTATTAAAGACAATACAGGCAGTAATACAATAAGAACAAATTAGCAATAGCACGAATAAATAGAGAAATTAAAGTCAAATGTAAACACTTCATAGGTTTTTTTTTCATATATAAAATACAGCTTAATCCTTAAGTTACAAAAGTTATTCATTCAAGAACAGTGAGTTTCTTTGTCTTTTGTTTGATTAACATTAATGCCAGGAATATTAGGCTGCTGTCACTTTAAGAGTGAATGCACGGATCAAATAAACTGATACACATGCGTTTTCTTTCTCAAGTGTTTATGTTAACTTTAGACATAACCAACAGTGTTTACAGGGATATTTTGGCATAATTATGTGTGTATTTGTCCGTTTAAGCACAAGAGGATGCTCAATTCAGTATCCGTGCACTATATGTGAGTGCCGATATTCTCTTTCGCATCTTCTTGTGTTTAAAACCACATTAAAATGCGCTCATAGGAATCGATAAGCGGAATCGAAATTTAACAAGTCTCCGATTCCTGAACTCAAGTTTCCGATCCCCAACCCAACTCTTAAGCATAATGAGTATTATTCAGTCCTAACTAAGCAATATGGATAGTAATTATCTTAATGCAGTGCAGTTTGTTTTAATAGTTTCAGGGTTAAAGGTGCAATATGTAAGATTTTTGGATTAAAATATTACAAAAACGCTAGAACAGTGTTATATACTGTATTTTGTGGACTTGTGGACTTACATTATCCCAAATGTTTCCAAGAATAAGTTATTTTAACCAGGACACGGCCCGCATGCACGTGTTGCCTGTCAATGACATCATACCCACGTTACCCTCGATTTAACGGTTTTATTTTGTAGAAACCATGGCAACACCACTTTAATATATGTGTTTTATTAGACAGGTGAGAAACTCATCATCGTTCTCCAGCTCAACACAGTTAGTCTTATTGTTTAAATCTGCTGTTCTTGATTTACTGCACAGAGTGCCATGTTTTACCGCCTAATATGATCTCGCTCACTGCAGTGTGAACAAGTGTCTCATAGTAGCGCCGAGCCAACGCACAGAGGAGCATTATAACATCACTTTAACACACTGAGTGTGATATGATCAAACAGCGCTGCGTTACACACACACACACGCATGAGCGGAAGAAGCGGAAACGCTCGCGAAGGAATAAAAGCTCCGCCCAATCAAGAGTCAAGACACGCCCCTGTTCTGAACAAGAGACGGAAAATTACATACTGTGCCTTTAATAAGCCATTCTAATGAAACAATAAACCTCTTCATTAAACCATATGTCTTAATGCCTGGATTACAGTGCCTTAATCCTGGTATTTTACAGGTAATGAGAACTTGCTGCGCTGCAGTGTCTTGTGGACAAAACTTCTGGATCATTATCAGGAGAAAGGATGTGTAGTGAATCCCGCCTGGAACATCCAGGTTCAAAAACCCAAAAGTCTGGGAACTACTAGACGATGATGCGCTTCGAGCACTTTTCTTTTTTCTTGCTGCATTTACTTTATTCTATAAATGTGCGCTTACATATTCTACTGTACATTTATGCATTACCATAAATAAGCGAACATTGTACCCGTCAGATGTGTTATACATCATCATCATTAAATAACCATGGATGGCACTTTAGTATGTAATAACTTTTCATATGAATTTTTAGTCCGTTTTGTTAGAATTTGATTGTGTTTAAGTATTAATTTTAATGCCAGGATTTCAAGAGAACTGTAAATTAAAGTGCATTTGTTATAATTGTTGTATATATAAAAGCAAAAAAAAAAGATTTTTGTCCATGTAACTGAAATATAGATGACCATTAGATTACAATCTATATACTTGCAATGTTAAAATGTGACCACTTGGTGGTGCTATACTAGCATATAAAGCCAGTCTTAATGTAATTAGTAAATGTTTATATTAGATGAGATGTATTTGGATTTAAAGATGTTGAATAATTTGTACCAAAACTAGTTTTCACCTGTATTTTCACATGTGTTGATGTGCAATTGCAATGCAAGAACCTTTACATTCCATTGTGTTTATTTTTTTTACGTATAAGAATATATCTTTGTCTAATTTATTTAAGTTTATGTTTAGTCTGCAGCTCTTTTACATAATTTGCACAACAGCACATACAGGAGCTGCGATATGGACACTGAAGTCACAAATAAAAATGTGAATGTGATTGATTAGATCTGTGCCTTTGTGATTTATCGCTTTAAACCCAACAAACTTCTTTTGTGTCCAGATACTTTTTGGGGCCAGTGTAGGTCTGTATTTTAAAATCTCATACATACACACACACACACACACACACACACATATAGATAGAGAGTGAAGGGTGTTGGTAAGGGGGAGACCGACGCCAGGCTGGTTTGGAAAAGACTCTGAGGAGAGCTGTGGTTTTGCGGGAGTGTGACGAGACATGGCAAGAAGAAAGAGAGAAACCACCGAAAAAGCATAAATGAAGAGAGGACATTACTTGAGAAGTGTTTGAAATATAAAGATTTGTTTTGAGAGAATATCTTGACATTGCATTTATTTTTCTAACCCTATGGGAGGAACATATATTCTTGAACAAATATTCTCCAAAAACAAGTTTTAATGCATTGTACACTGTTGATTCTAAAGTAAATTATGTAAATTATGCATAGTATTCTTCATAGTATTGTTTTGGAATTGCATGCATGTGAGTGTGTGTGCACGTGGGTGTGAGAGTTTTTTTGTGTGTGTGCACGTGTGAGAGTGTGTTGTGTGCATTTGAGTATGCTGTCTTTGAGTTGTGTGCATGTTGTGTGTGTGTGTGCGCGTGTGTGTGTGTGTCTGTGCGTGTATGTGTGCGTGTTGTGTGTGTGTGTGTGTGTGTGTGTGTGTGTGTGTGTGTGTGTGTGTGTGTGTGTGTTCATGTTTTTCTATCCTGGTTCTATCCTTTTCTATCCTGCACACAGACTCATGGGGACTCGTGTCACCTAAATTGAGGTCCCCATGAGGAAACAAGCTTATAAATCATACAAAATGAGTTTTTTTGAAAATGTAAAAATGCAGCATGTCTCCTGTGATGGGTAGGTTTAGGGGTGTGTGTGTGTGTGTGTGTGTGTGTGTGTGTGTGTGTGTGTGTGTGTGTGTGTGTGTGTGTGTGTGTGTGGGTGGACTGGTAATCCTACGGTATGGGGACAAAATGTCCCCACAAAGATGGCAATATCCAAATTTTTGTCCTTGTGGGGACATTTTTTGGTCCCCATGAGGAAAACATCTTATAAATCACACTATAAGTGTAAGTGTGTGTGTGTGTAAGTGTGTGTGTGTGTGTGTGTGTGTGTGTGTGTGTGTGTGTGTGTGTGTGTGTGTGTGTGTGTGTGTGTGTGTGTGTGTGTGTGTGCCTCATTAGGCTGTGAGAGGCTGGAGCTCCAGCAGGCCGTCTCCTCTCACCGCAGCCTTTGATGGGGTTCAATCAGCGCCACATGAGACGGAGGAGAGCTGAAGTGGAGAATGGAGGGAAAAGATGTGGGATGAAAAGTAGGAGCGATACTGTATATGTAAGGAAGGGGGACTCCGGGAGTGGGCGGAATCGTTTTTAAGCATGATGATGAAATTCAGGACATCAGAGTCTCTCGCATGGTCTGTTGTCACTTTTTATGGACCATTTCTTGATAAATATAGTTATCATATTATTTACATTTAATTATGTTGAAGAGTGTTTTCTTAACAAAGTAATTTGAGTCATTTATAACATATTTCTTTTTTAAATAATGGGGTTCTAAATAAAACTCTATGGGCCGTATCATCCACCCGGTGCAATGTGACCTCAGCCTGTGCTAAACACACACACACTCTGAAGGGGGGGGGGTCAGGGGTTCGGGGGTCTTGGCCCCCCATGGATATCCCTGTGCCACCCTTCGGACCGAGAGAGACGTGATCTTGATAGCGTGTAATTTTCTCACTCAAACCAGTATCGCTTCTGCTATTGATTGCTTTTAGAGGGAAAAGCTGCCCAACACTGCTGGTCTAGGATCTGTTTTCTTCCTAATAATAGCATTTTATTAGCGTTGGCAAAAAAAGATCCAGTGCGTATCTGTATTTGCGCTCCTCAAATGATTTAATTTCCAACGTGTTTTCCTTTCGGTGAGTAATGTAGCCAATCACAGACATGTTTGTTGATTTCTTGAATGCAATGACCAATCACAGGTGTTTAAGCTTGAATCCACTCACTTGGTAAGTTTGGTAAGTTGTAAGGAACACTAAATTGAGTCAAACCTTTAGTTTAAACTGATAACAGTTTGTTTTACTTTTCCCCCCTATTAAGTCCAGTCATGCCGCAGCTCTTCTGCCACTCAGTCCGGCAGAGATGGCGTTTTCCGGCGGGAAAGTGACGTCAATGCATACCCTCTATTCAATAAAGTCACCTGGTGTGTGTGTGTGTGCGTGTGTGCATGTGTGAGTCTCTTCGCCACCGTTGTACAGATGTGACCGCAGTGAACCGTGCTCCCCCGTTTCTTTCCACAACAAAGAGCAATTAAACAGCGCAGCCTCGCAGGCCTCGCAGCCGACCGCCAGCCGCACTTCCACAAACACGAAGAACCGTTTAAACCCAGAGCCGGAGCGAGGGGCCTCCGCTGATTCAAACCAGCCCCTGCCCGCCTCACGCTTTAAATTAGTCCCATATTATGTCTGATTGTTTAGGAAGCACTTACCAACTTACTAAAGAGCAGTTAGCTCGAAAAATCTATCAAATAATTACAGGTCGCTGGAAGAATACAGTTCAAGCCCGCTGTGAGTGAGTGAACG
>CM040921.1:1385000-1490000 GCA_023029165.1 Gobiocypris rarus | reverse complement strand
TAAGAACTTGACAGTAATGTACATTTATATCATGTTTAAAAGATTAGACAATCAAATACATTCAAATGTTTAATGTTAGTAATGTTTGAATAATAGTTTCATCATGCATATGCATAATATCTTTAAGTTCATTAACTACTGGGCTGTTAATGGCTAGTAAGAGCTATATTAAAAACTGTAATGAGATTATCAGAAAATGTGCATGTTTACGAATTCTGTAGTAATTCTTCATTAATTTTTCCAGTGCCTGTTTTTGCATTTATTGTATTGTAAAATGTGAACTTTCCAGTCTGAAACTGAACTGATATGATAGACCATAGTTGATCACATTTATAATGGTCAAAACTTATATTATTTGTGTCACAGTTTTGTTAATTTGTAGATAATGACCACTGGTCTGGATTAGAAATGTCCCCAGTTTTCATTTCAGTCACCTTAAGCCACACAATGTGAGGAATGAATCATATAAATTGACTTATAGCTACTGTGTTTGTAGTGTTGTTATATCATTCAAATCAGTTAAATAATTGTTAGGCTGCATAAAGGTCAGCCGGAACCGGGAACACTTCCTAAAACACCTGATGTACTCCTTACTAGTGTTGTAGTCAAGACTACCTAATCCGAGACCAAGTCGAGAGCAAGACGAATGTGTGTTGAGACCAAGACGAGACCAAGAGTTTGAGGGGTTGAGACCAAGACAAGAACAAGACTTTGAGGGGTTGAGACCAAGACAAGAACAAGACTTTGAGGGATTGAGACCAACACAAGACCAAGACTTTGAGGGGTTGAGACCAAGACAAGAACAAGACTTTGAGGTATTGAGACCAACACAAGACCAAGACTTTGAGGGGTTGAGACCAAGACAAGAACAAGACTTTGAGGGGTTGAGACCAAGACAAGACCAAGACTTTAAGGGGTTGAGACCAAGACAAGAACAAGACTTTGAGGGGTTGAGACCAAGACAAGAACAAGACTTTGAGGGGTTGAGACCAAGACAAGAACAAGACTTTGAGGGGTTGAGACCAAGACAAGACCAAGACTTTGAGGGGTTGAGACCAAGACAAGACCAAGACTTTGAGGGGTTGAGATGAAGACAAGACCAAGATTTTGAGGGGTGTAGACCAAGACTTTGAGGGGTTCCAGAGTATGTGAGTAGAGAGGAGCGGCAGCAATTTCCCCTAACCGCTCTAAGCATTCAATAATCGCTCCGCTCCAGGTTCATCATTTCCCGCTCCCCGCTCCACTCCTCGCTCACTGATTTCAGAAACACCGCTCCGTCTTCGCTCCGAGGAAATTTGTGGCTAAAGTATTTAAGTAAGCTCTGCAATATCACAAAAGTTCGGTTTATAACATACATTAAATTAAAACAAAAAAAACAATAGGAGATAGTTTCAACGTAGTTTATTGCAAGCATTTATTTTCTATGACATGCCAAGCTTATTAGGCTTTATAAGCATTAAAAGTTAAACATGATTGCTGCTTTTGCAGTGCATTTTGTTTGGAAAGATGAAAATAGTATGTTTTCATCGGTTATATTATCTACGCGTCACATTACAGATATCTGCGAATGTAAAATCGGACACTGATAGGCTAACTGTAAGCAGATGCACTGTAAGATTACATTTGTTTGACTGCATTAGAGAGAACGTTTGCGTGTGCGAATCAGTGCTACCTGTTTAAAATGTGCTTTCACCCGATCATATTCAGTATGTAGAAGGTACAAAAAAAACTATAACATCCCACTCATGTCCATTGCCGTCATCATAAACCTGTACATTCTTCCTGATTTGAGTGATCCATCTGAATCAAGTTAGTTAAATGTGTTTAATGTGTGAGTTTTGACTAAAAATACTGTTATATTGTAGGCCGTTGGTATGAATTTTACTCGTGATGGAGCGGTAGTGGAGTGCTCTCGGAGCACATGAAAACCATAACGCTCCGACTTTTAAAAAATCCGCTCCTCACTCCATTCAAAATCACCTTGCTCCACTCCTCGCTCCGCTCCCACTCCACTCCGCTCACACACTCTGAGGGGTTCAGACCAAGACCAAGACTTTGAGGGGTTGAGACAAAGAAAAGACCAAGATTTTGAGGGGTTGAGACCAAGACAAGACCAAGACTTTGAGGGGTTGAGACCAAAACAAGACCAAGACTTTGAGGGGTTGAGACCAAAACAAGACCAAGACTTTGAGGGGTGTAGGCCAAGACTTTGAGGGGTTCAGACCAAGAAAAGACCAAGACTTTGTGGGATTGAGACCAAGACTTTGAGAGGTTTACACCAAGACAAGACCAAGACTTTGAGGGGTTGAGACCAAGACAAGACCAAGACTTTGAGGGGTTTACACCAAGACAAGACCAAGACTTTGAGGGGTTGAGACCAAGAAAAGACCAAGACTTTGAGGGGTTGAGACCAAGACTTTAAGGAGTTTACACCAAGACAAGACCAAGATTTTGAGGGGTTTACACCAAGACAAGACCAAGACTTTGAGGGGTTTACACCAAGACAAGACCAAGACTTTGAGGGGTTGAGACCAAGACTTTGAGGGGTTGAGACCAAGACTTTGAGGGGTTTACACCAAGACAAGACCAAGACTTTGAGGGGTTGAGACCAAGACAAGACCAAGACTTTGAGGGGTTGAGACCAGAAAAGACCAAGACCAGACCAGACCAGATCTCCTTAAATTCATAGAGATCCACATTACCTCCTGAGAAATGACTTATAACTTATAATAAATGACTTAATAAGACACTATATAGAGCTGCTACCAATCTAATTAAATCATTTACAACAAAATAATCTTTGCACTACAGAGGTGATACAGAAGATGAATCTGAATTGGTAAATTACAAATGCATAAATAACGTTGAGGATAATGTTTTAAAAATAAAATTATTGAATGTTTGTAAAAGCTATATTATGTTTCATGCTCAAAACAGCTCTCTTGCTCTTGTGATATTGGTTAATTATATCACGTTATAAATCTAGATCTCATACTGTTAGTAACAATCTCTTGAATTTTGTGAGCATTTGTATTAATTTTTGGTGACATTTTTGACACAATCCCTCATTAATTTCTGAATCAGCACAATAAATAAATCCAATTGGAGATAAGTTTTTGATTGCATCTGAAGCAATAATTTTTTACATCTAATCACATCAATGATGTTAATAAATAAATCAGGCAATGCACTGGCAATTTAGTGGTATCCCAGCAGTTGTGGTCTTGACCGGTCTTGAAACAAAATCCAGAGTCCTCTTAGTCTGAGAGCAAGACAAGACCGAGTACAAATGTGGTCGAGACCGAGACAAGACCAAGACCGTCAAAAAATGTTTTTTAAGACCGATCTTGAGACCAAGACCGAGTACTACAACACTACTCGTTACATCATAAGAAGAATGGCATCAAAACTAATACTAGTCTCTCTGTTTATCCTGAGGTTACCATAGTCATCCAGATCCAGTCCGTATCCAGATCAAATGTGGACCTGCATCTAGACACGACCACAACGCATCCCTGAATGTCAGCAGAGGCCATGTCAACTAGACAATCCCCTGTGAAGGCCTCATTGACTGTAGAGATTAAAACGTTATCAAAATGATTCCTGTTTACACGGATCCGCGGAAATGCTGTATTATGCAGGCCAGACAAGTAATTGGTGATGTCACTTTGTAAAGAAAAACTACACGGCCGCACATGTAACGGAGGCCCAAGTGTGTTTTTGTTGCTGTTTGTGGAGCTTGTGCTGACTACAGAGACCGCGTTTTTTTACAATGTGTTCAGGGGACAGGCAGCTAGCGGATAGTGAGGAGATGTTTGCTGTTTTTGACAAAAAATGTTTTGGCCTAAAAAACACGTGACATCGCTTATAGCACCTTTAAGCTGGAAAATGGCTTTCTTTTAGAGCTTCTGTACAGCCAAAACAATCTTTGTTGCATTCATTTCCTATCATCACTGTAAAGCTGCTTTGAAACAATCTGTATTGCATAAAGCGTTGTATAAATGAAGGTGACTTGACTTGAGATCTCCTGATGGAAACCCTGTAGCACAGAGTTTGGGTTGAGTGGTTTGCGTGGGATCGCTAGAGATGTTAGAGGAGGCAACAAAAATACAATAATACTGAGTGCAGTTAGACACTTGTTGAACTGAAACGGAATAACGACACTATTATCTTCTGTTTATAGCTGAATTTAACTTGTTTCATAATTAATGAAATTTGCAGTTATTGAACTGAAGTGAATAAAAGAATGAAACAAATAGTAATGAAAGCAAAAATATTAAATGTCATGGATGTATATTTACTGATTAGCTAATCCACTATTTTGTAGAGGGGGGTCAAACTGTCCATTTTCACCATTTGGGGCCAATTTACAAGGGTGTAAAAATGACTTTAGAAAGATGGCTGCATCATTATTTTATTTTCACACAGAGATTGGTATGTATATTAGTAAAATCTGTTGACTTTATCAAATTTTTGTTGCATTATATGCCAACGGTGACCGTTCAAAAATGGGAAAAAAATCACTTATTGTGTTTGCAACTCAATAAGTATTAAAGATATCTTAATATCCTTTTAGATTCTGGTTATTAACAAACTTTCCTTTTGGTTTCTTTATTTTAAAGGCCCTCGATGGTTCAATCCCAGAGATATGGAGATCCTAATGCGACTCTGTGAGTAAGTTGTACACATTTCCAGTGGTCAAAAACCAAATGTGGGTCACTTTTCATACACCTGATACTTTTAATCTTTTAAAGAGGAATTTCTGTTTAACAAATAATTTTAAAACTTGAAATATATCTCGTGTTTTTCTATCAACTCAATTGCATAGTATATACCATAATTATTCCTTTTCCAAAGTTTGCATGGCTGTAATTTTAAAAGTATTGAAGGTTTCTTAATACCCTTCTGGATTCTCATTCTTATTATACTTATCTTTTGAAATCCTATAAATATATAGTTCAGTCCCATAGATATGGAGATCTCAAAGCAGCTCCATGCTCAATTTGTTGAATTTTCCCCATTTTCAGTGATCGAAAACCAAATGTGGTTCACTTTGCACACAGCTGATGTTTGGTGCATTTAAAGGGGAATGTCTGAAGAACAAATATTTAGCCATTCTTATTAGCCATTAACAGCAATTACAGTAGTTTATGAACTTCAAAATATGCATATGCATGATGAAACTATTAACCAAACACAACTAATGTTTAAACGTTTAAACATAAATCTTTTTAACATTATATAAATGTTTCGTATTGTCAGGTTATTATGAAGTATTACGGGTATAACTTACACATAAACTCTGGCATTCATGACTGGAATCTGTGTAACATAATTTCTAATGTTCATTTATTTAAAAATATTCATGAGCTATTTGACTAATTTACACTGTGTCTGCATGACCCAATTAATAGTCACACACTATATATTAATTTTATATTGTTATTTTCCTGTTTATTACTGCGAGGCTACTTTGAAAACAATCTCTACTGTGTGAAGCGCTATAGATATAAAGCTGACTCGACTCTCGATACACTGCAAAAAAGGCATTTCTCGTGTTGCATTTTTGTCTTGTTTCCAGTCCAAATATAAAAAATTCTTAAATCTAAAATTCTTTTACTAGATAAGTTCTTGTTTTCAGGAAAATAAAATCAAAATGAGTTTTGCTTAAAACAAGCTAAATTATCTGCCAATGGGGTACGACTAATAATCTTAATGATTAATAATCTTAATAAACAAGATTTCAAACAGAAACAAGATGATTTTTCTTGCCCCATTGGCAAACTCACTTAATTTTCATTTTATTTTCCAGAAAACAAGAAAAAATATGGTATGTAATTTCACTTATCTAGTAAAAGCATCTTGATTTAAGAATTTTTAGACATTTAGACTGGAAACAAGACAAAATACTAAATAAGAAATGCCTTTTTTGTAGTGTAAGGCTCTGCATGCGTGTGTTTTGCGCATTACAGGTGGACGGTGTCCGTTTCTGGCAGCTCCAGTAGGGGGCGTCGTTCACCAGGCTGGCCCGTGTAACGTGGCGTGGGTAGCTCGTGGTGGTTTTGGTCAGGCAGACTGGAGCCCTTGGGCGCTGGCATGCAGCGCAGCATTCGGGAGGGGCCCCCTCAAAAACCATCTCCTCAGGGGCCACACCCACCGCGCTCGCTCTCTGTGGGGGGACAGCGTGTTACTTCAAGCCAGGCCTCCGGATTTAGAGCGGCTCCGAGACCGCTCGCCTCAGCCAGTGGAAGTGAAAGCATTCGGCTTTATTTTCGAGCCCAGACTGCGTGGCATTCGCTCGCTCCGAGCATCCGCGTGTAGTTCACATGCACATCTGGGAAAGTCTGTTTACAATCACTTCCTCCATTCAAGTCTGAGACGAGAAACTCAAACTGTCCTTGACCTGAACATCGAATGTCAGGTTTTTGATGGTGGTCTTGACATTTATAGCACTCCTGAGTACGAGTGAGAAAAAATGAGGAGGTGGAAACTGTGTTTTCTTTAGTGATGGCTGTATTTCACCACCATCGCTGTGCTTTAGCTGCAGGGCGTGGGTGCAGCGTTGGGTGGTCCCAGCTCTCCTTGAGCGTATGGTGTGGGTTTCTGACCTGCCGTGTTTTGTTTTGGTGTTTAAAGGAAGAGCCCTTTTTTAGGTAAAATGTGCTTATTTTTACTTCCACCGCTCGTTTGCGCTCTTTCTATATGGCTTAATCTCATGAAAATGTGCAGGTTGCAACCTGTTTATATCCCATAAAATGTATTTTTGGTACAAATTTGCGGGATTTTCATCTTTTAACTACTTTTTTACTACCAATGTGTGAACAGCTTGTAACGAAAACGTAAAAAGTAGATCAAAATTTTTGCCAATGCATTTCAGCGCACAGGCCTTGATCTGGTCTGAAAGGTTACAGTTGTACACAAACTCATTTAAATACAAACAAGGATCAAATTCAAACGTACAGATAAACAATGAAAAAGTCAAATGGCATGGCATCCACCAATCACGTAACATGTCAAGTGTTTCTGACCTGTCGTGTTTTGTTTTGGTGTTTTTAGGTAAAATGTGCTTCTTTTTACTTGGACCGCTCATTTGCACTCTTTCTATATGGCTTAATCTCATTCAAATGTGCAGGCTGCCACTTGTTTATATCCCATAAAATGTATTTTAGGTACAATTGTGCTTTTTTATTTCCAATGTGTGAACAGCTTGTAACTTAACAAAAACAAGACCTTCCCCGACTTCCTAGGTTGTCTATAAGAGCCAAAAGACTGATTCTTTTGTGAAGGACTTTTGCTGGCAAAATCCCAGTGTTTGGGTAGTTTTTGTGTTACACAGATCCTGGGTCAGATGTGACAACCCAGTGTTTGGGTAGTTTTTGTGTTACTCAGATCCCGGGTCAGACGTGACAACCCAGTGTTTGGGTAGTTTTTGTGTTACTCAGATCCCGGGTCAGACGTGACAACCCAGTGTTTGGGTAGTTTTTGTGTTACACAGATCCTGGGTCAGATGTGACAACCCAGTGTTTGGGTAGTTTTTGTGATACACAGATCCTGGGTCAGACGTGACAACCCAGTGTTTGGGTAGTTTTTGTGTTACACAGATCCTGGGTCAGACAAAACAACCCAGTGTTTGGGTAGTTTTTGTGTTACTCAGATCCTGGGTCAGACGTGACAACCCAGTGTTTGGGTAGTTTTTGTGTTACACAGATCCTGGGTCAGATGTGACAACCCAGTGTTTGGGTAGTTTTTGTGTTACACAGATCCTGGGTCAGACGTGACAACCCAGTGTTTGGGTAGTTTTTGTGTTACACAGATCCCGGGTCAGACGTGACAACCCAGTGTTTGGGTAGTTTTTGTGTTACACAGATCCTGGGTCAGGCGTAACAACCCAGTGTTTGGGTAGTTTTGTGTTACTCAGATCCCGGGTCAGACGTAACAACCCAGTGTTTGGGTAGTTTTTGTGTTACTCAGATCCTGGGTCAGACGTAACAACCCAGTGTTTGGGTAGTTTTTGTGTTACACAGATCCTGGGTCACGAATAACCCAGTGTTTGGGTAGTTTTGTGTTACTCAGATCCCGGTCAGACGCAACAACCCAGTGTTTGGGTAGTTTTTGTGTTACTCAGATCCTGGGTCAGACGTAACAACCCAGTGTTTGGGTAGTTTTTGTGTTACTCAGATCCCGGGTCAGACGTAACAACCCAGTGTTTGGGTAGTTTTTGTGTTACTCAGATCCCGGGTCAGACGCAACAACCCAGTGTTTGGGTAGTTTTTGTGTTACTCAGATCCTGGGTCAGACGTGACAACCCAGTGTTTGGGTAGTTTTGTGTTACACAGATCCCGGGTCAGACGCGTAACAACCCAGTGTTTGGGTAGTTTTGTGTTACTCAGATCCTGGGTCAGACGTGACAACCCAGTGTTTGGGTAGTTTTTGTGTTACACAGATCCCGGGTCAGACGTAACAACCCAGTGTTTGGGTAGTTTTTGTGTTACACAGATCCCGGGTCAGACGTAACACCCAGTGTTTGGGTAGTTTTGTGATACACAGATCCTGGGTCAGACGTGACAACCCAGTGTTTGGGTAGTTTTTGTGTTACACAGATCCTGGGTCAGGCGTGACAACCCAGTGTTTGGGTAGTTTTGTGTTACTCAGATCCTGGGTCAGACGTGACAACCCAGTGTTTGGGTAGTTTTTGTGTTACACAGATCCTGGGTCAGACGTGATAACCCAGTGTTTGAGTAGTTTTGTGTTACACAGATCCTGGGTCAGACGTGACAACCCAGTGTTTGGGTAGTTTTTGTGATACACAGATCCTGGGTCAGACGCGTGACAACCCAGTGTTTGGGTAGTTTTTGTGATACACAGATCCCGGGTCAGACGTAACAACCCAGTGTTTGGGCAGTTTTGTGTTACTCAGATCCTGGGTCAGACGTGACAACCCAGTGTTTGGGTAGTTTTTGTGTTACACAGATCCCGGGTCAGGCGTGACAACCCAGTGTTTGGGTAGTTTTGTGTTACACAGATCCTGGGTCAGATGTGACAACCCAGTGTTTGGGTAGTTTTTGTGATACACAGATCCTGGGTCAGATGTGACAACCCAGTGTTTGGGTAGTTTTGTGATACACAGATCCCGGGTCAGACGTGACAACCCAGTGTTTGGGTAGTTTTGTGATACACAGATCCCGGGTCAGACGTAACAACCCAGTGTTTGGGTAGTTTTTGTGTTACTCAGATCCTGGGTCAGACGCGTAACAACCCAGTGTTTGGGTAGTTTTTGTGTTACACAGATCCCGGGTCAGACGTGACAACCCAGTGTTTGGGTAGTTTTGTGATACACAGATCCCGGGTCAGACGTGACAACCCAGTGTTTGGGTAGTTTTGTGATACACAGATCCCGGGTCAGACGTGACAACCCAGTGTTTGGGTAGTTTTGTGTTACACAGATCCTGGGTCAGATGTGACAACCCAGTGTTTGGGTAGTTTTTGTGATACACAGATCCTGGGTCAGACGTGACAACCCAGTGTTTGGGTAGTTTTTGTGATACACAGATCCCGGGTCAGACGTGACAACCCAGTGTTTGGGTAGTTTTTGTGATACACAGATCCCGGGTCAGACGTGACAACCCAGTGTTTGGGTAGTTTTTGTGATACACAGATCCTGGGTCAGACGTAACAACCCAGTGTTTGGGTAGTTTTTGTGTTACACAGATCCTGGGTCAGACGTGACAACCCAGTGTTTGGGTAGTTTTGTGTTACTCAGATTCCGGGTCAGACGTGACAACCCAGTGTTTGGGTAGTTTTTGTGATACACAGATCCCGGGTCAGACGTGACAACCCAGTGTTTGGGTAGTTTTTGTGATACACAGATCCCGGGTCAGACGTGACAACCCAGTGTTTGGGTAGTTTTGTGTGATACACAGATCCCGGGTCAGACGTAACAACCCAGTGTTTGGGTAGTTTTTGTGATACACAGATCCCGGGTCAGACGTAACAACCCAGTGTTTGGGTAGTTTTGTGTTACTCAGATCCCGGGTCAGACGTAACAACCCAGTGTTTGGGTAGTTTTGTGATACTCAGATCCCGGGTCAGACGCAACAACCCAGTGTTTGGGTAGTTTTTGTGATACACAGATCCCGGGTCAGACGTGACAACCCAGTGTTTGGGTAGTTTTTGTGATACACAGATCCCGGGTCAGACGTAACAACCCAGTGTTTGGGTAGTTTTTGTGATACACAGATCCCGGGTCAGACGTGACAACCCAGTGTTTGGGTAGTTTTTGTGATACACAGGTCCCGGGTCAGACGTGACAACCCAGTGTTTGGGTAGTTTTTGTGATACACAGATCCCGGGTCAGACGTGACAACCCAGTGTTTGGGTAGTTTTTGTGATACACAGATCCCGGGTCAGTTATTTATCACAGGCTTTTTGTGTCCTCTTCATGAGAGAGCAGAACTGGTACATGTCTTCGGTAAAATACAGTTTTGTGTACATTTATTTTATCTATAAATCCGTTATTGTGCTGTATATCTTTTCATTTTACTTGGCGCGATGTGAGTCACCTAAACGAGAAAATATATTAAAATATGTTATACACTGATTGTTTATGGACAGGTTATGGAGTCAGTCACCGCATATTTCGGCTACGAGAGTTAAACATGACACAAGCTCCGGCACGAGATCCAGCGCCGGGACAAACGGGACAACAGAGATTACACTCAAATTACTTATTAATGTTACATTTTTACTTCTAATATTAGTTAAATGTAGGCCCCCTCATATGATTAGTTAACTTTCCCCTCATATGATCCTGAGACGAGAGAATTATGTATTTTATTTCTGGAAAAATTCCTCCGATGACGCAGGACTACAGCCAGCAGGAGGCGCTGTTTCCACATGTTTTCAACATCACACTCACAGCACTCGGCTCGGGAGCTGCGGAGATTCATGTAAACGGAGCGGTGGAGAGCAAAGGGAGTGTTTTAACCTTTCAAATGAACTTCCTATGAAAGTTAAGCTTCCAAAGACATGAACTGATCACGCACTGTGAATGCAGCTGTGAATGCAGCCGCGAATCCCGCGATTACCTCAGCTCATGTGATGAATGAGATCCGACTCCTGCTGCGTTTGTGCCGTGACACTCAATCGGCTCACTCGCATTATATCAAACAGACACGTTCAGTTTTTAATTGTAGTGTCTCTAACTGAACTGATTTTATGAAAATGAACGCGGTGGGCAAGTGATCCAGTAATCCAGTAGCCGTGCCTAGAGTAGGGCAGTGAAGCAGTGCATTCTGGGAATTGTTGTCTTTCATCCCCATGAGACAAAAATAAATTTTCTGTGTTTTCTCAGTCTAGAAGGCACCAAATTCAAAAATAATTTCACATTTCTACTACAATAATGACCCAGTTTAAATACAGATTCATCCCAGCGCTGAAGTACCCCTTTAAGAACAACCCAAATTGGGTTGTTTTTAACCCAGTGCAGTGATCAGTTCTTAAAAGATTTTTCCTAAAAAAATACACAATGTTTTAATAATCTAAAAAAAAAAACTAAAGTAGGCCTGCAATGGAACAATTCAATGGCTATTCATGGAACCATTAATACCATTAAAGACTTGCATAGCATTCTGGCTATGAACATTTTGGGGGGAAATTTGCTTAACTGTAATGAAAGAGTCACAATGCGGTTTTAATTTCTGATTTTTGGGTTGAAATGTGACCTGGACATTTCTTAGCAGGTCCTCTCTCCCTCCATGCGATGTGTTTTACCTGATTGGCTGTGTGTTTTGAGTCCGTTGCATGAGTGATGTTAAACTCTTGTTAAACTGATGATTTGTGGAGGACACTTGTGGTGAAGCTCATGGGGGCGGACAGCAGCACTAGTGGTAGATCGGTGCCATGTTTAGTATAGTCTAGAGTGCTGAGTAACCAGTAATTCATAAAATTGCCCTCTTTGTTATGATCATACTGGCTCCTTCAGGCCCCACACAGTTTGACATCCAATTCATGAGTATTTCACTGTCTTCAGTTAATGACCTGCACAACCAAAGCTGTTTTTTATTGCTGAAAGGCCTGTTGTAGATGATATTAAGCTTTTTTCTTTTTTTATCCCATCTTTCTCACTTATTTTTCCATAGAAATTCTTGTGTTTCTGTGACCACACGGCCTGGAAAAAGCCATCTCGCTATGAGGCGAGTTTGTCCCTGACCCTGTATCTCCCTCTTACCACATTTCCATCTCAAAGCCACTCACACACGTCTAATCATTTCACTTTTTCCTTGCGTGGCAGCGTTATTAAGAAGTTTAATTTGCTGAGGGCCCGGGCTCAGAGAGGAATTCAGGGAGAATTATTCCATTGATTCCCATTTAAACCACAGTGAAATCCTCGGTACTCTGATACGGAGACTAATGATGAAAGCATATAGACCTTAAAAACCCCAAACTGTAAAACTGTTCCAAAATGAGTTGTGCATACACTAAAAAAAACGTTATATATTATCTCTAGAAACTGGCCAAAAATGACGAGATTTCCTCTAATGGTGCAGGCTTCAGTCACAATGACTGTAAATTAATGTTAAAAGTAGAGCTGGGTAATCGATTAATCGCGATTAATCACATCCAAAATAAAAGTTTGTGTTCACATAATATATGTGTTTGCGTTTGCACTGTGTATAATTATTATGTATATATATAAATACACACACACATGCATGTATATATTTAAGAAATATTCACATGTATATACTAAATATATGTAATTTATAATATTTATTAATATTTAATATATATACAAATTTTCTTCAATATATGCATGCATGTTTTTGTGTGTGTGTGTATATATATATATATATACACACATACTAATTATACACAGTACACAGTCACACACACTGTGAACACAAACTTTTATTTTGGATGCAATTAATCATGATTAATCGATTGGCCAGCACTAGTAAAAAGTAATAAATCTTCAATTGAAAAACGCTAAAATTATGTTTATAAAATAAAATTGCATGAGTTAGCTTAGTCAACATTTCATTTAAATTACAAGTAACATCAAAAATCAAAAATGTTAAGTTCTACTAACTTAATCTCTGAGTTTGTTAACTTGGTTGCCTCAAGTTTTTTTAGTTCTGCCAACTCATTTAGGGTTTACGGTGTGCGTCTCGAACAGGGCTTGACATTATCATTTTTGCTCACTAGCCTCTGTGGCTAGTGGTTTTCCAAAGTTACTAGCCACTCAGCATTTTCACTGGCCACAATTTTGCTGTTTGGAAATTACATTTTATATTATTAAAGTTGACTTTGGCATGCTTTTAAAAATTACTTGATTTTGAGTCATTTTACTTGATTTAGAAGATTTAAAACTCTTTCAAACTTTCAAATGCAGAGTGACCACCCAAATCAAGACTACATTGTATATCAGCTGGTATGTGTGGTCAAGGGGTGGGCAATAAGAGCATAGGCTAATATCATAAATTTAATATGATATGAGTTATTTTTGTTAGGCTATATAAAAGAACAAAGAAGCAAATTTGCAAATTACAAAAAAAAAAAAATGTTCAGATACAGTACCATCTGTAGTTGTTTGATTAACATTAATGACAGACAGGTATTTAATTGGGCTGCTGAATGCATGGACGTAATATTCTGACACATAACCAGTTATTACGTGTAAATGACTATTTAGGCGCAAGGAGAACTGATCACGCGTGTGACAGAGAGAGAGAGAGTGCACGCGAGAGAATGCTTCTGTGTGTCATTCAGTGCGATTCCGCCTAACTGCAAATTAATCGATAAAGAATTGTAATTAAATTGTAATTTTGTGATACGACGGTCATGAACCAAAAATCGGTTGCAAGTCTGTTCAGAATGAATGACGCAAATCAACATAAAATAAATAATAGCTAAGTATCCATTCACCTTTTATGCATATATATACCGCTGGATGGAAACGTCAAAATGCGCATACATTTTTAAAATGTACACAAAGAAACGTAAGCACTCAATTGTGATGGATACAATTTTTATCCAATACGAAGACATGCATATAAACTATGATTGAAACACATTTACTGAATAAATCCCTTATAATCTCACATTGCTTTGCCTCAGCTGAGGCTGTGATTGGATAACTGGACTAACCAGTGGACCAATGGCATTGCAGCATCTCAGATGTTGGTTTGGTGGCTCTGAAACGTCAAAGATCAGATTGATTTGGTTAAATTCCCTCCAGGAGCGTCTCACACGATTGCGTTCCCAAACACCAGCATCCCAATGCAAGAGAACATGACAGCATTTATTGTGTTTCGTCTGGAGCTCTGAGACAAAAGTCATTTATGATGGAGGGAGAAATGCCTGATTGCAGCAACTTCCAGTTTTATTACTGATATTTTGTGGTAATTTTCCAGGAAGTGACTATTTTGTTCTCTTGAACACATGGGATAGAAAGGATGCTTTATTCACAAATGTTTTATTCAATATTCCAATTTTGTTCAATGCAAATAATACGAATTTTGTACAGTTTGTGATGATGTGTTTGGTCGCCATTTGATGTCCAAAGATTGTGGAGTGGAGAACCGCTGATTTACATCAGTATATATTGATGTAAATTATTGGGGAAAACCACTTTTTGACTCCTCAAACGCCCTTCATTAACACAATAATCATCTGTGCTTTTAACAACCCATTACCTCGCCCAGAGAGGAAGACTTCTCGATGTAAAATTCAAAAATAGAAAAGATAAAAAAACACTAAATGTCTGTCTAATTATAGATTCCTTCCTTTCCACTTTGAAGGAAGCTGTTAGTGGGGATAAAGCGTTTACAGCTCTTCAGAGTGATAAAGGATATCCCAATAAACGACTTGCATCCAGTGGCTCTTTATACACCACTGCTGCACCTCTCCTTTCAATTTCAGCCTGTTCGGGGTGTGGGATTTCTGATCCTCAAAGGGAAATTGGAAAGCTATTAGCCCAAATGGGGAAACCACATGCAAATCGTTGGGAAGGCAGTTCCCTCAAACTGCGCTGAGCCCTCCACATGTGGCACCGTGCTCCACGGTTTATATCTTTGCGTTTTCAGTAAATTTTGTAAGGGCACACCCATTCTGAACCTTATTTTTTTCACTCAGATGAGCATGTAATGTTCATGCCCTGTATGCACATAAATGCCCCAACTTTGCCTCAAATGTTGCTCGGAAGAAATACAGTTGACATCCAGGAAGAGAGCTACAAAATGAATGTGGAAAGCAGCTCAGATCATTTGATGATAGTTTATTTTGAGATCTTTTCTCTAACTCTAGAGGAGATGAACATGAGATTCTCATTGGCTCATTGGAAATACGTGACTCAGTTTTGCAAACCCTGAAATATGTACTTCCAGGTATGTTTCCCTGCACAATTCAAGAAAAACGTGGTGTAAGCACGAATTTTAATTCCTATTGAAATACATTTAATTCTTTGCATTTGTAAAAGTAGACATGATTTTATGAATATTTAAAGGCTACTTTTATATTTTGGAGCAACTAACCCCACTCCTACCCTAAACCTACCCACTTCTCAACAATAAAACCCATTCCAAGTCTTCTGAAGTCATACGATACCTTCATGTTAAGAACAGAGTTGATCTTAATGTTTTAATCGCTGAAATGATGATCCAATCCGCCCGCTCCGTGTGAACACCCGCCACTCGTTCATATTTCATTCAAATAATACTCTTAACTCACGAGACACAAGAGCCAATGGCATTTTACAATCAAAGCTGACGCAGTGACGCAATTGGTCACGAGACATACGAGCCAATGCTGTCAAAGCTGATGTAACTGCGGCAATTTTCAAATATGATCTTCGGCGGGTGGACTCAACACTGATCGCTTTTGGGGATGTTCTGCACAAAAATCAATCGTTTGACACTTGGAATATTTGCACTTTTTAAATAAATTGTGCCTGCAGTCGTATCTGCCTGTTATATCCAGTTTTTTTTATAATACTCAAATGGTTAGGTTTAGGGAAGGGGTTGAGAAAAACTGATACCACTTAGCGCCTCTAGTGGACGTTTCACCCGAAAAGTGCAGGGAAACGTACCTGGAGGTACATATTTCAGGGTTTGCAAAAATTTAGGCAGAGTCACGTATTCCCAATGAGCCAGGGTTGAGATTCTGCGTCACTGAACACTTTTTAGTTCACTTTACTTAATGTCTTAATTGTAAAAATCTAGTAATTTGTGCTATTCATATACTATGCCTTTTTTAAGTTCAGATGAACTGATTGGTTTGAGTGCCATTTTGTTAAGCAAAACAAATTATCACTAACATCCTCCACTTCTGCAGTTATTTTTCTCTGTTTGCATTTACTAGTTTCCCAAAGTCATCTTACATTTTTTAATTATTAATACAACTGAAAAGTTTGAGAGAACATCACATACGCTGACTTCATAAATTTATGTTTTTGTTTGAAGTCACCATTATGGTGATTAGTGTTCATTTTGGTAGCGCACTTGGAACTTCATTTACATTATTGCAATTCTCTTTTATTGCAAAAGCCGCTAAACTTCACCTCCGTCAAAAACGAGATAATGATATTAAGCGAATGCTCTCCGCACACAGTATAGTACTGTAGTTTATCAAATACTTTCACTTCAAATCCACGAAATCCCAGCGTCAGCCCTTTCAGAAATATCAGTTTGTTGGCAAAAAGCCAATTGTGTATATATATATATATATATATATACACTCACCTAAAGGATTATTAGGAACACCTGTTCAATTTCTTATTTATTGCAATTATCTAATCATGGTTGTGGAATGGTTGTTGGTGCCAGACGGGCGGTCTGAGTATTTCACAATCTGCTCAGTTACTGGGATTTTCACACACAACCATTTCTAGGGTTTACAAAGAATGGTGTGAAAAGGGAAAAACATCCAGTATGCGGTAGTCCTGTGGGAGAAAATGCCTTGTTGATGCTAGAGGTCAGAGGAGAATGGGCCGACTGATTCAAGCTGATAGAAGAGCAACTTTGACTGAAATAACCACTCGTTACAACCAAGGTATGCAGCAAAGCATTTGTGAAGCCACAACACGCACAACCTTGAGGCGGATGGGCTACAACAGCAGAAGACCCCACCGGGTACCACTCATCTCCACTACAAATAGGAAAAAGAGGCTACAATTTGCACAAGCTCATCAAAATTGGACAGTTGGAGACTGGAAAAATGTTGCCTGGTCTGATGAGTCTCGATTTCTGTTGAGACATTCAGATGGTAGAGTCAGAATGAGAACATGGATCCATCATGCCTTGTTACCACTGTGCAGGCTGGTGGTGGTGGTGTAATGGTGTGGGGATGTTTTCACTGTGCAGGCTGGTGGTGGTGGTGTAATGGTGTGGGGATGTTTTCACTGTGCAGGCTGGTGGAGGTGGTGTAATGGTGTGGGGATGTTTTCTTGGCACACTTTAGGCCCCTTAGTGCTAATTGGTCATCGTTTACATGCCACGGCCTACCTGAGCATTGTTTCTGACCATGTCCATCCCTTTATGACCACCATGTACCCATCCTCTGATGGCTACTTCCAGCAGGATAATGCACCATGTCACAAAGCTCCAATCAAAGCTCAAATGGCCCCACAGTCACCAGATCTCAACCCAATAGAGCATCTTTGGGATGTGGTGGAACGGGAGCTTCGTGCCCTGGATATGCATCCCACAAATCTCCATCAACTGCAAGATGCTATCCTATCAATATGGGCCAACATTTCTAAAGAATGCTTTCAGCACCTTGTTGAATCAATGCCACAGAGAATTAAGGCAGTCCTGAAGGCGAAAGGGGTCAAACACAGTATTAGTATGTGTTCCTAATAAACCATTTCTAGGGTTTACAAAGAATGGTGTGAAAAGGAAAAACATCCAGTATGCGGTAGTCCTGTGGGAGAAAATGCCTTGTTGATGCTAGAGGTCAGAGGAGAATGGGCCGACTGATTCAAGCTGATAGAAGAGCAACTTTGACTGAAATAACCACTCGTTACAACCGAGGTATGCAGCAAAGCATTTGTGAAGCCACAACACGCACAACCTTGAGGCGGATGGGCTACAACAGCAGAAGACCCCACCGGGTACCACTCATCTCCACTACAAATAGGAAAAAGAGGCTACAATTTGCACAAGCTCATCAAAATTGGACAGTTGGAGACTGGAAAAATGTTGCCTGGTCTGATGAGTCTCGATTTCTGTTGAGACATTCAGATGGTAGAGTCAGAATGAGAACATGGATCCATCATGCCTTGTTACCACTGTGCAGGCTGGTGGAGGTGGTGTAATGGTGTGGGATGTTTTCACTGTGCAGGCTGGTGGTGGTGGTGTAATGGTGTGGGGATGTTTTCACTGTGCAGGCTGGTGGTGGTGGTGTAATGGTGTGGGGGATGTTTTCACTGTGCAGGCTGGTGGTGGTGGTGTAATGGTGTGGGGGGTGTTTTCTTGGCACACTTTAGGCCCCTTAGTGCTAATTGGTCATCGTTTACATGCCACGGCCTACCTGAGCATTGTTTCTGACCATGTCCATCCCTTTATGACCACCATGTACCCATCCTCTGATGGCTACTTCCAGCAGGATAATGCACCATGTCACAAAGCTCAAATCAAAGCTCAAATGGCCCCCACAGTCACCAGATCTCAACCCAATAGAGCATCTTTGGGATGTGGTGGAGCAGCTTTGCCCTGGATATGCATCCCACAAATCTCCATCAACTGCAAGATGCTATCCTATCAATATGGGCCAACATTTCTAAAGAATGCTTTCAGCACCTTGTTGAATCAATGCCACAGAGAATTAAGGCAGTCCTGAAGGCGAAAGGGGGTCGAACACAGTATTAGTATGTGTTCCTAATAATCCTTTAGGTGAGTGTGTATATATATATATATATATATATATATATATATATATATATATATATTATATATATATATATATATATATATATATATATATGGAGATGATTAGGAGGCCATGAAAGACAGAGGCCGATGGGCAAATTTGGCCGGGATGCGGGGTTACACCCCTACTCGGATTTTCAATGACTACAGAAAGTCAGGACTTGGTTTAACGTCTCATCCGAAGGGCGGTGCTTATTGACGTATAGTGTCCCCATCACTACACTGGGGTGTTAGGACCCACACAGACCACAGGGTGAGCACCCCCTGCTGGCCTCACTAACACCTCTACCAGCAGCATCCTAGTTTTCCCAGGAGGTCTCCCATCCAGATACTGACCAGGCTCAGCCCTGCTTGGCTTCAGTGGGAAACCAGTCTTGGGCTACAGGGTGATGTGGCTGCTGGTTTTGCGAGTAAACACAACAGTGTTACTTGTGCTTCTGTAAAACTTCACGGCTGCCCCCTACTGTTTGGATCAGTTTCCTAATTGTTACATTTTGAATCCTGCTTTCATCATTTGCAATGTTTCCTATGTCTTTTTGTCCAAACTGATGAACTTAGAGGGTTTTGCATCTGAACTCAGTATTGGGGAAAGTTACTTTGAAAAGTAATGCATTGCAATATTGAGTTACTCCTTTAAAAAGTAACTAATTGCGTTACTTAGTTACTTTTTAAGAATAGTAATGCGTTACGTTAATTTTGCTAGACTGGGCTTGTTTGCTTTTGTGTTTTTTTTATAACAAAACATTTAAATTTTTGAGCAAATGTAAAGACTCTTTCACAGCAAAATTGAAATAAAAAGCCTCAGGCTGAAGGAAATGCAAATTCATGCGTGTACAGTAGATGGCGCAACTCTAACAAACCTTTGAGCTGTTCTGATATTCTGGAAGAATACGGCACAGAAGAAAACAGTTTAACACTTACTTCACCAATAAAAACTAAAAATCTGGTCATTTTTGCTTATGATTTAACTGAATCATCAAAGGTCAGCAGCAAGTGCATTAGTCAATAAAGTGAGATTAAATGCATAAAAAGTTTATTTTTATGCATTTAATCTCTAACTAATTAGATCATACATTACCACAAAAAATAAAACCTTACCGTAACTACATTCAAAGTGCACAAGGCGGATTTGTGTAAATGCTGTTCATTTTGATTGCATGCTTATTTATAATGCAGACAAATCAAGCATTTTGAGGCTTTCATGACTTGCCACATTGCAAGTCATTTCTTTAGTGAATCATTTTATTCTTCCAGTTGCATCACCGTTTTTAGTCACTCATGTCTTTGCATATGTTTCCGTTCATTTGAGAAGGAAAGAGATCAAATGAGCAGACGAGGCTTGAGATAAATGCATGAATGGAAATGTTTAGGCCATCCCAGCCAAATACACATGCATTAGTGTTTGGAAAAATGGATATGATTCCTATAGCTATAGCTTCATCTTTCAACACTCACTTGACTTTCTCCAATTACAGTGTGCCGTATATGTTTTTCATTCCCATGTTGAACTATTGCATCATTGTCATCAATATTTTCCTGTGCATTTTAAATGCATATACCTGCTAAAAGTGTTTTGTTATTCTGTAGTAATGAGCTTGTATTAAAAGGATCTAAATAGTGTTCCTATCTCATCTCTCCCCATACAAGCAAACACAGGTGAGTTTACAGTCTTATTTACTAAGGATGACTGTGGATTAAGGTCCAAAAATGACCTAATCTAACATTTAAATCTGCCAATAAATCACTGTGTGGTCTTTATGCAGTGTTTCTGACAGCAGCGTGATTCATGTCGTTAGAAATAACAGTGCCCCCTATGGCACCAATGTAATTAGCCAGTGCGTCTCAATACTATGATTGCAGAAATTAATGTGTTGCATGATTGTGTGTGTGTGTGTGTGTGTGTGTGTGTGTGTGTGTGTGTGTGTGTGTGTGTGTGTGTGTGTGTGTGTGTGTGTGTGTGTGTGTGTGTGTGTGTGTATGTGTGTGTGTGTGTGCTCGGCGAGGTAGAGACACAGGGTCAGTTGAAGAGCAGACTGCTAAATATAGTCTGTGTGTTACTGTAAGGGCCAAACTCTCACAAACTACAAGCTTGCTCTGACCATGCCTTGTAATTGAGGGAGAAAATAAAGAATGAAATTACATGTTTATTTTTGAAAACAATTTTAATCTTCTCTCCCCTCATTTTGGAAAAAAGCAACACCCACAAGGACACTCAAAACCAAGATGGGCTGTCGGAAGGCTGTTCCAACTGTTTATTCACTTGATGGATGTCTGTCCGCCAGAGAAAAGACTCCTAACAGCTGACAACTTCTGTGGGCACGCGTGTGCTCGGAAACTGGGTATTATGGAAGTATCGAAATATTTCAGGTCAGACAGGTAAATAAAAAAGACCATCTTTGGGCATTAAATATAAAGGCTGTTAGTGTTTTAAACAATAAAGCATCTTTGACATGCATGCATTTCATAAATGACTAATTTTGTCCCCAAAAAACAGAATTTCCAGTGGTTTCACAACACCGTCTCTTTTTAAATTGATGATTTTAAAGGGTTTTACGTTCACAAACTGCTTAAAAACATGGTGTAGATTATCTGAAAGATTGTTTTAGCCTTTAAATTTACAGGTACACTCTGATTTACTTCTCACTTTAAGAAAAAACGGATAGAAGGGGTTCTATGTTGAACTTTAATTTAAAAAAAAAAAAAACTTAAAATAATTTAACTTTTCTCTTCGTTCAACATGTTAGATTGTCTTTACAATATGGCAATATGTAGACTCAAGCACACATCACAGCTGCATAAAGTCATATTGCATATTGACAAGTGTTACTTTCTTTTTCTCTCTCAAAATTTAAAAAGCTTTGCTATTAAAAAAATGTACGTTGTCAAAGCATATCAACTTTATACACACACACATATGAAATGCCAAAAAAGGAGAAATTATCTTAAAGTATTGCATAATACTTGCATGTTTGGTGGGTTATTTAAAGTTTTATAGTGATATAAATATATGTTTATGAGCTGTTTAATTCATAAAATTAAAACGAATTTAATTCAAACGAAATGCATAAAATGATCTCATGATGGAACCCCTAAAGATTCTAAATGTCTTACAGAATACTTTGAGGTTCCATATAGAATATTATTAATTATATTTACTGTCAACGTTGTAAAAGACTTACTGTATGATTCCCTTAATTTGATTGACATTGTCATTTATTTTATCACACTATTTGAAATGCATTTTTGTGAACAGATTAATGAATAGTTGTTATATAAAATAATTATTTGCTTAACATGTGAAAACATTTCTTGCATGAAACTGCTTATAACTATGTAGTCAAATAATAAATCTGTTTGTAAACTAACATGCTGTAAGCCTGTATGTATGTTTATTGGGAAATTCTTATTTATCCTGCTGATATATAATGGGTTCATCTAGTTTACTGATTTTATTCAAAAAAATGTTTGTTTTTTGTTTTTTAAGAAAATGGTCATTGGTTATGATTAGTTTTAGAAAAAAGATTTTTTTTTAAAAGTATTATAAGCTGTGATGAAGTCCATTACTTTTACTAAAATAATTTAACTTTTCTCTTCGTTCAACATGTTAGATAGTTGTCTTTACAATATGGCAATATGTAGACTCAAGCACACATCACAGCTGCATAAAGTCATATTGCATATTGACAAGTGTTGCTTTCTTTTTCTCTCTCAAAATTTAAAAAGCTTTGCTATTAAAAAAATGTACGTTGTCAAAGCATATCAACTTTATACACACACACACACACAACATATATGCCTACATATAATGTGTGTGTATAACATAGATAGAAAAAAAAATATGATCAATGAGTCATGACATCATCTTTTTTTTTTTTACATTACTTTTACTCATTAAAATAAGTTAAACTTATAGTTTAGTTTTTTACAGTATTCCAGAAATGAGTAAACACAGTTTTGAACTATGTAAAACCAATATGCAAAACCACTGATAAAGCAACAAAACAAAACATTAGTGCAATATGTTGTTGTAGCCTGCTAAACATATTGTGGCTTTTTGAACTTGTGCTGCTATTCCTAGTTATATGTGTGAATGTGAACATATATTTTAAACTAAATTCAGGATATTTTTTAATCAATTATAATGCGATACCTAATTACAGTACTGAATGTTCGACTCAGCGATCAAGCAGCTGTTGCTATGGTTACCTCTATGCTAAAGCAAGTCGCTAGCATATTAAGGCTATTTAACTCTTGAGTTTAACTTTAAAAGTTCTTTGAAAACTTTTTTTAAAAAGTAGACCTATACACATTTAGCATAGGCTATATAGCCTATTTAAAAACAATACACACTTTTGAGGCCCACCAACATTTCCCCAACTCATTTGGGAGGGTTCATATGGACGGAAGCATGTTGTGGTAATCAAGACTTTGTATCCAACATTTCTGACATTTTTTCCCCCTCAGAATTATGTTTATATCTCACAATTCTGAAGAAAAATAATGATAATAATAATAACTTAGAATTGCGAGATACACTCTTGAACAACATTCTGGGTTGTTTGAACCGTTGGGTTTAAATGTGTCATTTAAACATTCAAAAACCAACGGTTAAAAATTTAACCAACTGTAAAAAATTTAAAACAACGGTTGGATTTGTCAAACCCCCCCCATAATTCGTGTATTTAGTGAGTGATCCGCGCTCTCTCTCTCTCTCTCTCTCTCTCTCTCTCTCTCTCTCTCTCTCCTCGGTCATTAGGAGGCGGGTCTCCCGGGATCCAGGTCTCCTCATAGAAGAGTCGCTGCGCTCGTACAGAGTTTATTTCAGTCAGACCCACCGGACCGCGCGCTTCTCCCTCCTGCTTTTGGACTGAACTTCACAGGACTGTTTCCTCCGGGATGGCCGCGTCGATTCTGGAGGTATGGAATACATAATCTGATCTGAGACCTGCATTTTTTCAAAGAGTTATGTGTGTCAAGTGAACTTATACAGGCGCATAACAACGTTGTTTGAATTATCACTTTATGGGTGTTTTGTTCCGATAATGTTACTAAATTAAACGTTATTGGATCATTTCTATAAGAAAATAAAAGAAGAACGAACCATGTGATTTAAAAGAAAATGCTGTTGTGTGTAATTTTTGGATTTAAAAATGTAATTAAAAACATATAAACTAACTGTTGGGTTTGTCCACATTTGACCCAAACATGGATTTAGGGTGTAGTAAATGTAAAGAAAACACTGAAATTCAGTCCATGTTGTCCAGAAGAGGTTTTTTCATTCCAGGTTTTGCGTTCACTGAAGAAACTTTTAAAGTTGCCCAATTACCTTATTCTGTAGTTGTTTTATGTTATGGTGTTTTAAAGAACCCAGAAACCTATGCCCTGATCTGAATGACCTAGCTAAACTTAAGAACCATTGAGGAACCTTAATTTTTTAGAGTGTAGTTTTGTCGATCAATACAAGTCAGCCTGTGACCTAGACAGTGAATTATGAAAAAACTCTGAGACTAGGACATAAAACTCTTGCGGCGATGGTTTTGGATGCAGGCATCAAATGTAAGCTCCACGCGGTAATGGGAAGCAATTAACCTGGAAACGGGATCAGAACTTGTGCCAAGATGAACCACACACACTCAGCGGGAAATATCATCACACACACTGCGCCTTACTCATTAATTTATCATCACTTCCCAACGGAAAATGGGGTAGACCACTGCCACTCCAAATGAAGCCAAGTCCAACCGTAGTCTGTAACTTTAAGGTGACATTTTGACTTAACGTCTTAAGTTAGGATTGGGGTAATCCTAAAAACTTCTCTCAACTCTCTAGTTTAACATTGTAAACAGGGTTTTTTTTCATCATTCAAAATTGAATTAAGTGTAAACATGGTTATCACATGTGTTCATGCACTGGCTTTAAACCTGTTAAATACTTGCTGAATCATGCTTATATCTGCTTGAACGTCTCTGATCTCTAAATCATGTTGATTATTGCTTATTTCTTGTGCATCTGTTTAAATGCACAGTTGACACAATGATTGACAACATAATTAGAGTGTTCGAAACTTAACAAAATCGTATTGTTGAAAACCGCTTGCTTGTTTTTCATGGACGGATGATCACTATGGAGATGTAAACATGTTAAACAGGAACTCCATGTGTGGTGACATTAATTATTGTGTTGTCAGTGGTGGTGCATATTTCTGTCTAGACTAATAGCGCAGGAAGGATGTTTGCACAACCCTTTTTATGGAGGACAACATTGTAATGGCTATTTGAAGCATAGTTTCTGTTCTGATCAGTGCTCTCGTTCTCTTCTCAGGAGGAAACACGTTATGGATCCAGTCCCTTGGCTATGCTAACCGCCACCTGCAACAAATTTGGGAGCACCAGTCCAGTCCGAGACTCCGCCACGCCTGGTAAAGCAGGAAGCACAGCACCACTTAAGAAAGCCTACAGCATGACTTCTGAACTCCAGAGCCCTAAGAATGGACGAGGCAATGAGGGAGTCGTGGACACTTACAGCGGCTCCTTCAGCTCCGCCGGAGGCTTGCTCACCCCAACCGGCAGCCCTCCTCCCGCTCCTACGGGAGCGTACGGCTCCGACTACAACCCGTTCTCCACCTTCCAGACCTCGAGTGCCTCTCAGGACCCTTCGCTCTTGGGGACCAAAGCCACAGCGGACTGCCTGGCCAGCGTCAACACCTACTTGGACATGACGCACCCCTACGGCTCATGGTACAAGAGCATCCATTCCGGAATCACGGCTGCACCTGCGAACGCCACATCTTCTTGGTGGGACGTCCACACCAACTCAAACTGGCTTAGCGCTGGCCAACCTCAACCCGACAGCCTCCAAGCTTCCTTGCAACCAGTAGCTCCACAAGCGTCCCTCAATCCCCAGATGCCCAGCTACACTCCCGATTTCACGCCTCTCAACCCAGCGCCGTACCCGTCCGTAGGTTTGAGCTCATCTTCACACTTGCTCCAGTCCTCACAGCACATGATCCCGCAGGACATGTACAAGCCCAAGCCCGTAACCACGTCTGGAATCCTGGACAATTCCATGGGGCTCAAACCAACCCGAGGCTCGGGCGGATACACGGGCGGCTCTTCCACCGGCAGGTCTTCATGCGATTGCCCAAACTGCCAGGAGCTAGAAAGGCTTGGAGCATCCGCCGCATCCCTGCGCAAGAAACCCATGCACAGCTGCCACATTCCCGGCTGCGGAAAGGTCTACGGCAAGGCCTCGCATCTAAAAGCTCACCTGCGTTGGCACACGGGCGAAAGACCCTTCGTCTGCAACTGGCTGTTCTGCGGAAAACGGTTCACTCGCTCCGACGAACTGGAGCGCCACGTCCGCACCCACACGCGAGAGAAGAAGTTCACGTGCCTCCTGTGCAATAAGCGCTTCACTCGTAGCGACCACCTCAGCAAACATCAGAAGACGCACACGGAAGCTAGCATGCAAGGGAAGGGGCCGGAAGAGGAGGCCGAGCCCAGAGGACCAGAGGAGCAGACAGATTCCAGTAAAGTGGCTCCTGCGGGGGCCGCCGGTGGCATGCAGGACCCTTCCGTCGGAGGAGAAGAAAAGAGCAGCACGGGGAATGGGGTGGACAACAGCAGTGGGCTTCTGGAGATATAACCGCTGGCTGAAGACTCTGACGAGTGGAGCTACTGTTGCATTGGTGCTAAGCTGCATTAAAAAAACCTGTGCAAAAAAAAATATATATATATATTTTACCAAGTGTTTTTTAGGAACTAGTTGAATGTGCTCCACAGAGTATCATGAACACGTTTTCTAGACTGGCAGGTTTTGAAAGAAAAACTCTTGTTTCACACAAGGCCTACATTTTGAGGAGTATTTTAATGATTTAATTAATTTGTTGTACCTTTCCTTCTTTTTCGACAACTTTCAGGGCCGGCTGTTTTAGAAGCCCAACATTCATTGAGACATTTGGGCTTCCAATCGATGCACATTTCGTCCTTGTGATCGTTTTTTTATTTAATTAAAATTGATTTCTTTTTATTATTTTTTTAATCCTGTGTTTTAAGACTCATTACTTTGATCTTCAGTTTTTAGGAGGCAATCTGGTGTACAGTGAGCCATATACTCCTGTCATTATTGGTCCTGTCGCTTATCATTGTTTTATTTAATTTCCTATTTACATCAAATCTAATTTATGTTTTAAATTATGAGCAATGTTGTGTTTCACTGGTTTTGCTGAATGGAGGGAAACCACGAAGCAAGTCATTTATGAATAAATTAAGTCTTCTCATTCATGTGATGGTTTTATTTATTTTTTATTTCGATCGATTTTAAGTCCTTTTGATTTCTTCTGAGTCTGAATCTTTTAACCAAAAATAATTCTAATCTTAATGTATAAAACATCATCTTTTGAGATGGATTTTGATGAATTGATTACAACTAACAACATATCAAAAGCAGTAGAGTTTTGCAACATTTGGAGGTTTATTATTATTATTATTATTATTATTATTATTATTATTATTATTATTTCAAGAGCAATACTAGGTTCTATTTCACCCTAAAATCCAAAGAAAGAAATAAGAATATATAACTTTCAAAACAAAATTTTGCCTTATTTTATGACATTTTTCTCCATTATGTTATCAGTTAAGCATTTCCCCTCAAATTATCATTAATTATCATATTGTAATGGTAATTGATATTAAATATTTTAATTGTAAAGTTTTTACAGCACTACAAAACATCATGAGATCGATAATAAATGTAAAAATTGGGGGTCAAAATGCAAAACATTTGTATTTCTTTCCATTTTGGGTTGAATTATGGCTTGTTTTTGTGAGATTCAGTGCATGTGTTTTTAATAGACTGAAAAAGACATCTAACCATCTGAAAGACATGCTGCGGATACAGTTCTGAAATATTCACTGTTTGTGTAAAAATAATAATAACTGCAAGAAAGCAACTTTATGTTCTGCCATGTCATGTTGTGAGGGTTTGGCTTGAAAATGCACAAGTGTCACACCAGCATATTGACTCCAGAAGCGCTGCATGTGGGACGTCATAAATCAAATGTATGAATGCTCAGAATAAGTTGACCACAAAGTGTGAGTAAAACCTTTTTTCTCCAACAATGAAGTGTCATTGCTTTGAATGTTTGGCCCGTGAGTAATGGTTAACAGAGGGAAAGAATATAAAAATGAATATTTTCCTCATGCTCTCCTCACAATATTAGTTTATCTTTCTTTCGGGTTGCTTTGCTCTGTCAATCGTGCATCCTATGGCTCAACAAATGCTTTAATTAGTTTTTGCAGCACAAACAAAGCAGAGCTCTCAGTCAACACAAAGAGTCTCTCAGAAGGAAATTAAACCTCCCCCGCTGTCTGCGAGGACCAATTACCCCCATCTGCCCCACCACTGGACAATTACCCCCGCAGGACGGCCCACTGAAGTGATGATGTGAGGAGACTCAAGTCCTTATACAGTTTGATTTTATTACAGCACTTGAAATATCTCACTTGTAGTCTTTATGTAGTTAATCCAGTTCAGTAATAGTTTTTATAAATCTTATATTTTTATGAAATGTTATGGTCAGAATGTTCAGCATTTGGATGTTGGACTTCTTCCTTTTTTTTTATTTTTTTTTTTAAATTGTTTATTCTATTTTTAATGAGAGGAGAGACTCTGAAATAACTAAACAATTTCATCCTTATACAGTGAGGGTTTTATTTATTTTTATATATTATATGTTGCAGCGCTCATCTCGTAATTTAACACTTGAAATTTCTCTATTTTTTATTTATGGACAAATTTCTGCAAATAATTCAGATCAACAATAGGTGTGCCTAATGTGTATCTATTTTTGTTTTCATAATGCTTATATTATATTCTTGTTTTTATAGAATTTTTATAAAATTCAAGAATAAAGTTTAAAAAATGACCACTTACATTGCTAGAATGTTCCGCATTCAGAATCTTAAAAAGCCTAATTGCAATTCCATATGCAAACATGTCTCTTATGTTATTTTGCAATTTAATTTTATTTTATTTTATAGGACAGTCTCCATCACTGAGCACTGAAATAATTCAAGAGTTTTAGGAAATTATAAAGTGAGTGCTTTTACTTTTTCACTTATTTTTATTTTATTACAGTACTCGTGAGGCAACACTTGAAAATGTCTCTTTTTTTATTCTTTACAAATTACTTCAATTAATTCAGACATAAGTATGCTTAATGCATATCCATTTTTAGTTTTTAAAAACATTATATTTTTTATGAAACTCAAAATGTCACACTTCAGATCAGGATTTACAACATGTTTGCATATGTAATTGCAATTTTTATTATTTTATTTTATTTTAGAGGAGAAACTGCATCAATGTTCCACATTCAGAATCGTAAGTGACAGGATGGTCTCAACATGTTTTATTATTTTTTTGTCTTGTAAAGATTTTTGGAATATAGCAATGGACTTTTCCCTGTCTGAATTACAAAGATGACGAGATGCATCTATGAAGCTGTGAATTGCGGAAGCATCACACACATCGCAGACATAAGCACACGGCCTACATCTATATGATCAAATACATGCATCACCCTTAGTGTGCTCTCGTCTCATCCGACTCCTCTTTTGCTTGGGATGTATGGTTCTAATTTACTGGCTCTAATGAGCTGGAGTTGAGGTCAGTTGGTATAAAGCGTCCCGGGGCCGGCTCTGTCATCAGGGCCTGACATGTTTATGGTGGTCTGAAGTGGGCTGGCGGTCGCGTCCGCAGCTTTAAAGACACGGGCGGAGGGTTGGGTGGGGTGTGTGTCCGTGGGTGGGGGTGTAGGTGGTTTATATGGGGGGTACAGGAGGGTCCGTGGCTTCTGACTCGGGCTCTACTATTATTTTTGAACTTTTATACTCCCCTGTGGTGGCGGTAACCTTGTTTTATTTTTGTATCTTTATGTTGGAGGGGGGAAAAAAAGAAAGACGAGGATCTGCCTTGAGTGAAGCCATAAAAGATAAATATACTCAGAGCCATGAGAGAAAAAGAGAGAAGCACAAACTCCTCCCGGTCACTGCATGGCTAAATACTAACTCGATTTTTACCATTTCTTGTGCATGACTTGTGAGTGCTTGCCAGGGCTTTGCAGGACAGTTGCTAAGGTGTAGGTGTTCTGAGGGCTTTTTGGGAGGTTTCTAGCACAAAAAGTGTGGATTGAGTAATATACGGAAGTGTTATGTTATGGTGCTGGTCAAATTCACCCTATAGAGTCAATATAATTCACCAAAAATCCCTAGTAAACCTTTTAACTTTAATAGTTCTCACAAATTACGAAAAACAATAAGCATTAGAACGCATGATTCTTTAAACTGTATTTAACAACTGTTCTGTAAACTTTATAAACCCTGTTGTAACTATATGACGCAATAGTAATGCCAAGATCATGGGTTCGATTCCCAGTAAATTTACCATGTGTAAATTTCTTTGGATAAAAGAATCTGCCAAATGCATGAATTTAAACATTTTCAGAGGGTATTGAGAAACTGACTAAAAGGAATAATGCTACCGTTAACAATCCACCGCCTTCCCTAATTTTGCCTGGCCCAATCAGAAGTCAGTGGGCGGAGTTAATGTAAATAGCCTCTGCCAACAATGCAGGATATTTGCACTTAGTGTAAATAGACATGTTTTGTAAAAATATTACATGTAGCACCGAAAGATAATTTTGGCGCAATTCTGTCCGGCGGTCCGGAACTGCTGCTTTAGGGGATTTACAAAACCCAAACTTTGCGTTTCAATATTTATGGTCAATTTGACCCACACTGATTTTTAAGCTGTGGGAAAGATTAACTTATGACTTTTTTCTCATTTAGGTTCATGCATGCAAATTTTATATAATAATTTATATTATGGATATGATGTTTTTATGGTTAAAGGCAGCCGCACAGAATTTTTTTTTGATATATATTGTTAAAGGTTTTCACCCAAAAAAGAAAATTAGCCCATGATTTACTCAAGCCATCCTTGGTGTGACATTTTCCTTTCTGATGAACACAATCAGAGTTATATTAAAAAATGTCCTGGCGAATCCCAGCTTTATAATGGCAGCCCAAAATTTGAAGCCCAAAAAAGTGCATCCATCCATCATAAAAGTGCTCCACACAGCTCCAGGGGTTCATAAAGGCCTTCTGAAGCAAAGCGATGCGTTTGTGTGGGAAAAATATCCATATTTATCACATTATAAAGTAAAATATCTAGCTTCGTTTTGAACTGTGAGAGGTGCTACACTCTCTGCATAAGTTGAATACAGACAGCGGTATGCCGAAAGCTAGATATTTTACTTTATAACATGTTCATTTTTGATATTTTTCTTACACAAATGCATCGCTTTGCTTCAGAAGGCCTTTATGAACCCCTGGAGCCGTGTGGAGCACTTTTATGAGGGATGGATGCACATTTTGGGCTGCCATTAAATGCTTGGATTAGCCAGGACATTTTTTAGTAAAACTCTGATTGTGTTCATAAGAAAGAAAAATGGGTAACACTTTACAATAAGGTTTCATTAGTTAACTACATTAGTTAGCATGAACTAATGATGAACTTCACTTATAAAGCATTTATTTATCATTGTTAATGTTATTTTCAACATTTACTAAGGCATTATTCAAATCTTGTTAACATCAGTTAATGCACTGTGAACTAACATGAACAAACCATGAAGAGCTGTATTTTTAATTAACTAACGTTAACAAAGATTAACTAATGCTGAACAGAGTTGTTGTTCATTGTTAGTTAATGTTAACCAATGCATTAACTAATGTTAACTAATACAACCTTATTGTAAAGTGTTACCGTAAAATGTCAAATACACCAAGAACGGCTTGATTAAATAATGCATGGGCTAATTTTTATTTTTGGGTGACAAACCTTTATAGAAATTATAGAAATTATTTGTACAAACAATCCACAACGAGTGTTGAAAATTTGCATGCATGAACCTAAATGAGAAAAAAGTCCTACGTTAATCTTTCCCAAAGCTTTAAAATCAGTGTGGGTCAAATTGAACATAAATATTGAAAATCCCCTAAAGCAGCAGTTCCGGACCGCCGGACAGAATTGTGCCATCTTACCAAGTGAGCAGCGCGGGTCGTTTACAGTAATGATCTTTCGGTGCTACGTGTAATATTTTTATAAAACATGTCTATTTACACTAAGTGCAAATATCCAGCATTGTTGGCAGAGGCTATTTACATTAACTCCGCCCACTGACTTCTGATTGGGCCAGACAAAATTAGGGAAGGCGGTGGATTGTTAACGGTAGCATTTTTGACTAAACGAATCCACCTTTTGCCGAACTCGCTCTACTCCCTTTTCCCATCACATATCGCAAAAGGCATTTATTTTCAATAAAAATGAAGAAAATATTTGAAAAGTGGAAATATGCGTGTTTTAATAATAAAGTGTTTAGGGGTCGGTGAAGGGAGGGCTTTACTGTCCCAATAAGGCGGCAACCATTTAATAATGTTAATAAATATAATAATTTACACTGTTATGATTGCATACCATTTATTGTACAACAACACTGAGGTGCAAATAATATCTGCCACTATTTATAAGTATAAGGATCTAACTACTATTCAGACTTAAATACTGCTATTTTTACATAGTGTAAATAACATCTATTGTGCGAATCTAAGTGCAAATAGAGTCAAACGCGCTTCGTTCAAGCCTTTTCCGTTCTGTGAGTTGCTTTTCTCTCCCGCTAAAGATTACCCAGTTATTTTAACAACACTAAAACACGGAAAATAGAAAAATAGATACTTTTGCTAAAATGCTGCAGAAAACGAGAATGCAGCAAATACAATTATTTTTATCTGTCATACAGACGAGTCTGACAGACACCTTTAGACCCCATACATTTATAGTCGAATTATTAATCATCATATTAAGGGCATTTAATGTTTAGAGATGGCAAGGGAAGACAAAAAAAGTGTTTAAATTACTAGTTAAGTTGTTTTGTGCTCATGGTGAGAGTTTTGATTATTAGATTATGTGCATTGTTCGTTTTTAGAAGTTTATTCCTTTGAGCAAAATATAAAAATGTTCAATAATTTTCTTATAATTTTCTCATAATTTTCTCTTTTTCTCAGTCCAAAGGCCTTCTGTGCCATACACATACACTCTCAGAAAAAAAGGTACAGTGCTGTCACTGGGGCGGTACCCTAAGGTACAAAAGTGAAAAGGTACATCTTTGTACCTTACTTACCCCTAAATGGTACATATTAGTACCGTAAAAGGTACATATCAGTACTTTAAGAGTGCATATGAGTACCTTTTCGGTTTTGTACCTTAGGGTACCGCCCTAGTGACAGCAATGTACCTTTTTTTCTGACAGTGTGTAGATGTAGATAATAATATCAAATTATAATAGCCTAATAAAGCCTCTGATCTGCTTTACAATCATATCCAGTTTACTTTTTACTGGTAAATATTGGTAAAAATCCCTGATTTGGCTCTCAGGGCCCAAGATTCACATCTTCGATGTCTATTTTTGAGTGTTTAGGATTTATCTTTTATAAAGTACTACGGCTGCCCTGATGGAAATGTATAACTGTTCCAATAAAGGATTGTCCGGAAGGGACTATAGAAACCCTTGAAACTTTTATTGAATGCCCCTGCCCTGAAGTATGAGCACTGACTTAGCAAACAGCCCTAATTAAGAAAGATTTAGTTTGCAGCAGATTCTAAAAGGTTTGCCTTCCATCTAATTGTGTTGTAGCTGAAGCAGTGACAATGGCCCTTTACACTAATCTACAGCCGAATACGGCCTTTATTTCCCCTCGCGACGCCCTCGGGAGCGGGAGAGGCAGATTTCCTCAGGAAAGGGTCGCAGGTGTGCGCAGGTGAGCGCCTCATTGTTTTAGGGCTGGGGTGGAGGGGTGGAGGGCCGATGATGCCTCGGGCTCCGCTGCATCCAACAATGGCTGCAAAACAAATGATGAAGGGGAAGAGGAGAGAAAACCTGGTAACCTAAAACAAGAATCCGAGGTCAGAGAGGGTCAGATGGAAAACTGATTAAGAAAAAGGAAAGAGAGTATTCAGTTTGGCAACACAAATGAAGATTGATCATCATTAGCTCATTTAAATTAACTGCGTTGGCAACGGGCTGGTGAATAGAAGCACTTATCTGGGCCTTTCATGGCCGCCTTTACGGGCTCCAGTCTGTAACTGAGCTCGCTGCTGCCCTGAAATGTATCAAACGCACCACTAAATGGACCAATTCTGTTTATAGGAACTGTGGGCAGGCTGTGGCAGACTCCATGCCCCTGTAAAAAGATAATATGTTCCCTATTAAATGTCCCCTGGATGACAAATTGCTTCCAGAAAAAAAAAGAAATGGAAGTTAGGGAAATGAGCTGTGACATTTCAAAATAGACATCCACTCTTAATTCCTTAAGTTTTATACTTCCTTGTTGTTTTACACTCATCTGTTATTCACTTAATGAACTTTGAAATTACTTTCTTCCATTCTTTTGCCTTTTGTTCTTATAGTGAATGCACTGTAAAGTCATTTGTTGAGTCAACTTAAAAAACTTTATCACTCAACCATTGCAAAAAGTCAAATCTATTTACATAAGTTGACTTGTATAATCTCTTAGTCCGGTCCAGTTTTGTTGTCAACAAGTGAAATCATGTTTTATGTTGTTATTTTATGTTTTTGTTATGTTTCGTTTTTTTTTTTACTTTATCAGAATGGTACGAAACTTGGTAAAGGTTTTGGCACTTGCTATGTGAACACACAAAAAAAATCATGGATATGATTCGAAAAGGTTAAATGGTCCTGGAAAAAAGACAAAAATTAGCGCATTGGAAACGAATTTGAGACGAATTTCATCCATTGGAAACTTTTGGTACTGCGCACAAACAAAATCTGACTGAAAGCTAATTTTTTTAGATATTAACCTCACATTTAGAAAACAACTTGTTTAGATTTATGGCTTTGATTTTCTCACAGTTTTAGAGTAAAAAGTGTTTTGAAAAATATGCATTTCATAATTTTTTTTTTGCATTTTTACATGTACAATTTGATAACCTTTCACTTTTTTTGCTTTTTAAAGACAGTGTCGTCTTTAAAAGAGACCAAACTTCAATCTGTGCTCCAAAATATTCAAGATTTATGAGAGTTTAATATGGAAATTTCAATGCTCAATTATTGCATAAATATAATTTAGTACCATAAAATCCTTTACAAATACAAAATATTAAATAAAACACATTATTGAACTAAAATAGTACAATCATTTAATTGAAATAAACAAATAATTTTTTTTTACATTTTTGACCAGAGTGTTAACTAAGATGAGTTATTCAAACATAAGCATCTTAAAATGATGTCAACTTAATGATTGAGACATTCCCATGTGATTCATATCTACTGCAAACAATAAGCAATCTGCTGTCAGACAGAGAAACATATCGACTGAAAATTAAGAAATGAGCAGAATGTGCACATCACATATGAAAGGTCGAACATGTTCTAATCTAAATGTTTTGCGAAGATAAAGCTACTAAAGCAAAGTTAATTTTGTTGTTGGTTGCTATATTGGTAGAACTTGTTGTCTTACAGTTTTACAATTGCACAAGCAATCTTTGATTGCAGCATTGGATTTGCTGAAAGCGCATTAGAAGAAAACTGCATAAACAAATGTTCAGAGAAATTAAAATTTGATAGGAAAATAGCTTTAAAGAGAGCCTCAGAGAGAGAGAGAGAAATGGAAGGATGTTAAAGTGAGTGATTTGGGTTGGCAGGGTTCTGGTGGAGGAGTGTGGTGGTTCTGAAGTCCTCCAGAAAGAGGCGCCAGTGTGTCCGGCAGGGGCCCTGACCATGAGCCACTTCCCCTCGCCTCCCGGAGTCACGGCCACAACGCCCCCCTAAACTCACCCGCTGGCAGGCCGAGGGCTGCTGCCACCGCATGCTTCTTTAATATCCAGCAGAAATTGAAATATCTTTGTGGGTTAACACACAAACTCACTCACACACACACACAAGTGTGCTGCCATCATGCATATAACCTGATACACACATGCACACACTCAGACGCAACTGTTTGGCATCATGCATACACAAGCATGCGGACTTTACATGCATTTACGCGCGTTCACCACCAAAAATAAATATATAAACTGAAATCATCTCATTCTCTCATTTAATGCCAAGAGTGGTTAGAGAGACATTTTAACATGATGTTACAGCACGTAATGGGAGGATGAAAAATGCTCTACGCTGCACAAAGCAGTTTGGCTTCTAATAGCAAGACAGAGTTTAAACAACTGCAACGCTTGACCTAGTGTGTGCCGCGTTACGCTGGTCGGAAGCCTCCTCTTTGTGTTTATTCAACAGCACAGCAAAAATATACTTACGAGGATAGCGATGGAGACCATCTTCATTCAGTGTTCAGTTCTAGTTCAACAATCAAAACATGAGGCGTAACGCTTCACAGGGATGAAACACTGAGCACACATTTACTTTATACAGTAAGTTGACTTTGTTTAAATTATGCAAACAGCTACATAAAATTATTTATGAAATAAAATGGTTTGAAGCCAGACTATGTCATTTTATGTATGTGGAACCAGGGTTTTCAACTATGAAGGATCCATTGACCCCTGAAGGTCACGAGGTGTATAAAACACAGAATGTTTCAGTTTTATAAAGCATAAATTTAAGATATTATTTCTTAAAACTAGGGGTCTCTGGGTTTGCTGAGTGACATAGTTTGTCTTTTCGTTTCAGGGTCATTATATAGTTAACTCAAACTAGAACTAGAATCATTCATGAACATTTTTTGTCTCTCTAAATAAAATATAATGACAAAAAATTTAAAGATTAAAAAAATTCTCAGCAATACTAAAGTACTTAAATTACCTACTAAACCTGAAAAAAAAATTCATAAAAAATACTGTAGACACATTTAAAAAAAAGCTAGACACAACAAATTGTACTAGTGCTGTGAAATATATTATTTGCGATTAATCGCATCTAACATTAAAGTATTTAAATATATGTGTGTATGTATACACACACACACACACACACACACACACACATGTTGTGTTTCCATGTTTTATGGGGACATTCCATAGGCGTAATGCATTTTATACTGTACAAACCGTATTTTCTATCCCCTACACTGCCCCTGCCCCTAAACCTACCCATCACAGGAGACATGCTGCATTTTACTTTTTCAAAAACATCACTTAGTGTGATTTATAAGATGTTTTCCTCATGGGGACCAAAAAATGTCCCCACAAGGACAAAAATTTGGATATTGCCATCTTTGTGGGGACATTTTGTCCCCATACCGTAGGGATTACCAGTCCACACACACACACACACACACACACACACACACACACACACACACACACACACACACACACACACAGTGTTAGGGAAAGATGCTTTTAAAAATAATGCATTACAATATTGTGTTACTCCCTCAAATGTAACTAATTGCATTACTTTTTATGGAAAGTAATGCGTTACGTTACTTTTTCGTCACTTGTTCTATTCTGGGATAGACTTGCTTTTTTGTTTTTAATAACAAAAAAGTTATCCTATTTTTGGCAAATGTAAAGTCCTTTTCACACCATAAGCGGAATAAATAAGCTTTAGGCTAAAGGAAATGCACATTCAAATCTGTACAGTAGAGGGCGCAACTCAGACAAGATAGATCAGCGCTCTTCAACAATAAAAACAAAAAATGAAACACAAATGTGGTGTTTATCTAAAGTCATTTTTGCTTATTAGTATGGTTGAATTGGCCCAAGGTCGGCAGTAAAAGACATTAGATAATAGAGTGAGATTAAGTACATAAAGTATATTTGCGTTATTTAAGATATGCTTATAGTGCAGGTTTGCATAATATTGGATATTGTAAGATTGCATTTCACAGTTTTTAATAATTTTGAGGAATACTGAATGTGTTTTTGTGCACATGAGTATCATTTAGTCAAGATCTATATAACCATCATATTTACATACAATGCCTCTGCACTTACGAGTCAGTCAATAAATGGGAAATCAAATTACCAAAGTTACTTATTTAAAAAAGTTGCTGATATTTTGTTGACAATTTAAAAGTAATGCGTTACTTTACAAGTAACTTGGGGAAAGTAATCGGATTACTTGTAATGTGTAATGTGTTATAAAAAATATTATTTCAATGATATCAATGATAAATGTTTCAGCTCCGCCCAGTCTAAAATTAAGTATAATTTCCTCTTGAAGAAGATTTTGTCTCCTTGTGCATGTCAAGATGCATGTATGGAGACGTGTTGTTGAGGGACGTGCTGAAATTAACGCACGGCTCGTCCTGCAGTTTGTGTGAGCCCATAATGACGCTGATCATTACAGATGAGAATTCCCTTAAACAGCCTGGGTTTGGATCCGGAACGCTCCACTCCATCTCTAGAGCCACCAACCGCCGCTGCCGCCAAAAATAACACGGCAGCGCCACTCCAGCCCGCGCCTCACCACAGAGCGGCCCGCCGCAAGAGCCGGGATCAAAACACACACAAAAAAGGAAACACAGCATATTGGGGGAAGGAAAAAATTGTTCATATAACTTTACTCGACTTCTTATAAGATACACAGAATCTGCTGATGATTTTGGCTCCTGGTGAAGCCACAAAATCGAATCTACAGACGGGGCCAAGGCTGCAGAGAATGTGTGTGTGTGTGTGTGTTAGTGTGTTGTGAGCTCAATGGAGATTTGATGAAATAAATTGCCTGCAGTGGTGGTTCATAGTAAAGTCATTCAGCAATGGCAATTACATTAATAATTCAGACGGCAGTGAACAGCTCATCCAATGCTCAGATTAAAGCTTGATAAATGAGATGGTATGGCACTACTAGTGAAGGAATCATTTATGCATGGATACAGGAGCTCTATGCAAAGACATTTTATCATTATAGTAATGCTCATGTGCATGATTAAACATATTATGGATAGACTTTATTTTGATTATCTCATTAGAGTATTAGTAGACGGGTTAGGATAGAGTTAGTAGAATAAGTTGACATGTACTTAAAAAGTTAACATGAGCAGATATTAAGACTAATATACATCTACTAATATTCTAATGACTGCTAGTTGACATGTAGTTACTTATAGTCTCACAATGTCTAAAGTGGACTACAGAACTAAACCACATTAACTTCATATGGGATTCATTAGAGTTCACAAAAAGGATTGTAAATAATTATATTTTATTAAATATTTAATAAAGCAAGGTAGATTTTTATTTCTATTTACACTGTAGTGAGACTTAATAATAGCAAAAAAATAAATAGTTGGTTTAGCAGTCATTTTATATGAAGACAAGTCATGATGAAACACAATGCTGCCCCACTGAGGAGACACGAGAGCTGCACATAAAACAGAGAGAAATAGAGAACGAAAGAAACAACAAAAACATTACTTTAAACATAGATATCTTAAATCAAGACAAAAAAAAAATGTACGTTTTCTGCAGCCTCGTGCAAAAATAACGTTGTTGTGATTGGCTAAGACGTTGCTATATTCTTGCTGAAGAGGTTTGAGGGGCTTTTAGCGCGTTTCTAACCAGTTGTTGGGGTGTTCTGATTGGCTTTTAGCGTTGCTGTGCGGTTGTTGGGGTGTTCTGATTGGCTTTTTGCGTTGCTGTGCGGTTGTTGGGGTGTTCTGATTGGCTTTTAGCGTTGTTGTGCGGTTACTAGGGTGTTCTGGTCGCGTTGTTTACCTTATTAGTCAAAAAAGTTTCTACAGTATGACAGGGTCGATCTATTTTTAATTTTAAGTGAATGGTATTTACCCACCATTTTTTATCGCCTGCAAGGTAAAAGTTCAAAAGAATACTTAGGCACAGAGGTGGTTTAAATAGCTAATTATGTGCAATGTAACATGTAAGTGAGCTTAGCAAACTTCATGCTAATCACACATTACGTTTGGTTTAGGAAAAAACGTTCAATCAACAAAATATCAAAAACTCTAATTTAATAACATTGGAGAGAGACAGTTGTGTTAATGGTACATAAAGAGCAAATAATTGTTTCTCCACTAGATGGAGCCAAATATATACATTTGTTAACAATTTCTTTTTATAACAAAAGTGACAGAAAAAATAAATGTATATTTAATATTTAAATTAAATATAAATGATATAATTTGTATTCATTTTAGGATCAGATTATATTGGGAAAATGCTTTTAAAAGTGTCCAAATCAAAGGACAACTGTAGTTTTTGTCTGTGCTGATTAAACCAGAATATAGTCTTGTGGTATGTAACTATTTAAAGGGATAGCTCACCCAAAAAATGAAATTCTGTCATAATTTACTCACCCTCAAGTTGTTCCAAACATGTATGAGTTGCTTTCTTCTGCTGAACACAAACAACAATATTTTGTAGTATTGACCCCCATGGGCACATCAACTGTCTGGATGCCAACATCCTTCAAAATATCTTCCTTTATTGTGTTCAGCAAAAGAAAGAAATTCAGACAGGTTTGGAACAACTTGAGGGTGAGTAAATAATGACTATTTAAATTGTTGTGTGAACCCCTTTAAGATTCTTAAGGCATCTTTACACAGCTACAAATACTATGTAAAGACATAACGCTCTATGCAAAAGCCAGACTAAATTATGTCCGATCTGACACACCTTAGCCCCTGGTATAAAATTATAGCCTACTATTAAAATTGCAATGTAAATGCATTTATGCCACTTCTGAGCAGCATTAAACGGTATGTGAAGACATATAATTGTCACTTTAGAAGCACTCTTGTACCACCTTTACTGCGTAATATTTGGCATTAGTATCATTATTTAGGTTATTGTTTGAATTTAAATGTGGTTCAATGGAGGATTTGTCTTTATGAGGCTTCAAGCACCGAGTCAACAAAGCTGTATAATATTGTCTAAGCATACAGTACAGAAAATAAATAAGGTTAAGTGTATATTAAAATATTAAGGATGCAAAGGGGGGATAAAATAAATAAGTAAATAACAAAAAAAATGGGAATTCATATTATATAATATTAATTATGTTTGTGTGAAACTATTATAGGATATGCAAAGATATGCATTTGGTAACCAATTGGGTTTGACAGAAAACAAATCTAAAATTAAATATTTCAATAAAATATAATTTATATAATTAATATATTGGTAATAAATAATCTCCAGTTGTTTGTTTGTAATGTTTTTTTTGTTTTTTTTACAAAATGGTGTAACGGAAAATGCTTAAGAAGTGTCCATATCAAAGGACAACCGTTTTTAAGTAAATTAACAAATAAATAAATTGGACTCAATGTTATATAATATTAAAAATGCTTGCGTTTCATATGAAACTATTATTATCGTTATCATTTTCGCGCCGTGGGAGGGGTTGGCCTACATTCAAACATCGATTTAAAATCTTCGCTTTGACCTCCTATTGGCTGTGTTCCTCCGCGCTGAGTCACGCCATTGGACAGCGAGTGGACTGTCTCCCTGCGCGTGACGTCATGCACTACTTTCGGTCAATCGCCTAATTTATGTATTAAATCGTCTGGACGACGTGATTGCAAGGGAAAAGAGGGATGTTAAAAAAGGAATAATACTGAAACGTTTGCGCAGTTGCAGTGATGGTTTAATAGCACTGGCTCTTTGGGATATAATCCGCGGTTTAAATCAGAAGCTCGTGTTTGTGGTTTGATGGCGTGCTAGTTTATCTGGTCATGAATATTCGAGTTCAGCTCCCGCCCGAGGGCATCACACGCTAGGGAACATGTGTTTGCACTACAGTGTCAGACAGAGTAAATCGGTGTAAACGCGACTGTATTGTGGAGATCAGGGCGGAATGGCACCGCGGTGGATCCCGTTCATCGCTTTACTGTGGGGTGAGTCCAACCTGCTCATGTTTAATGTCCATCTGCTCCATATAAACCCAAGTCAATCCTCCAATAACAATAAAATAACATTGTATTTGTATGTTTTATGGAAATTGCATCATAACACAGCTTTCTGACATTCACCATGGTGGAATATTCATGTTCCACGTAAATAATTTAGTACATGAATCTGGTAATTCAGTGGTAAGTAAATACCGTGTTGTCTATTCTTCCTTGAAGTACGTTAGAGTAGCGTCCAAATACCGCGGTATAATGGTAATCATTCAGAACTAAATTGAATGTTTTTTTTTTGTGTGTGGTTATGTCTCATAATATATAATGCATTTACAAAAACGTGCCATATGGTACTAGCATACATTATTTTTTTATTTATTATTATTTTTTTATATATGTAAACGTGTTAGCATGTTTTATGGAAAAACACACATTTTGACATTTACCATGGTGGAATATTCATGTTCCACGTAAATAATTTAGTACATGAATCTGGTAATTCAGTGGTAAGTAAATACCATGTTGTCTATTCTTCCTTGAAGTACGTTAGAGTAGTGCAAATACCGCGGTATAATGGTAATCATTCAGAACTATATTGAATGTTTTTTTTGTGCGTGGTTATGTCTCATAATATATAATACATTTACAAAAACGTGCAATATGGTACTAGCATACATTATTTTTTTATTTATTATTATTTTTTTATATGTAAACGTTTGGCAGATGCTTTTATCCAAAGTGACATGCATTGATAAAATTGTGTTAGCATGTTTTATAGAAAAACACACATTTTTGACATTTACCATGGTGGAATATTCATGTTCCACGTAAATAATTTAGTACATGAATCTGGTAATTCAGTGGTAAGTAAATACCATGTTGTCTATTCTTCCTTGAAGTACGTTAGAGTAGTGCAAATACCGCGGTATAATGGTAATCATTCAGAACTATATTGAATGTTTTTTTTGTGCGTGGTTATGTCTCATAATATATAATACATTTACAAAAACGTGCCATATGGTACTAGCGTGTATTATTTATTTATTTATTATTATTATTTTTATATGTAAGCGTTAGCATGTTTTATGGAAAAACACACATTTTGACATTTACCATGGTGGAATATTCATGTTCCACGTAAATAATTTAGTACATGAATCTGGTAATTCAGTGGTAAGTAAATACCATGTTGTCTATTCTTCCTTGAAGTACGTTAGAGTAGTGCAAATACCGCGGTATAATGGTAATCATTCAGAACTATATTGAATGTTTTTTTTGTGCGTGGTTATGTCTCATAATATATAATACATTTACAAAAACGTGCCATATGGTACTAGCGTGTATTATTTATTTATTTATTTATTATTATTATTTTAGATGTAAACGTTTGGCAGATGCTTTTATCCAAAGTGACATGCATTGATAAAATTGTGTTAGCATGTTTTATGGAAAAACACACATTTTTGACATTTACCATGGTGGAATATTCATGTTCCACGTAAATAATTTAGTACATGAATCTGGCAATTCAGCGGTAATACCATGTTGTCTACCTTGGTATTCCTTGAAGTACTTTAGAGTAGCGTGCAAATACCGCGGTATAAGAATATGGTAATCATTCAGAACTATATTGAATTTGATGTTTCATGATATGTATTTTTATTATTTTACATGTAAGTTTACATTTGGCAGATGCTTTTTATCCAAAGTGACTTGTATTGCATTCAAGGTATATATTATTTACCAGCTCATCAAACCAACAACATTGGTTGGATTTACATTTTTTAGGAAGCACCTTGGTCTATGTAAATACGTTGTCACTTGTCATTCACTGCCATATATATTAAATAAACTTTGGTATTACCATCTGATACATTGGTTTTTATGGCTAATCCTGTGTGCAGTTTAATGTAATTACACACACATATTTGAGAGACTGAAAATTTGTGTTTAGATTAGGGTTTCAAAGTTTCCAGAAAGTTTCCAGGATTATTTGAACAATTTTGGAAACTTTTGGACACATTTGGAAACTTTTGGACAAATTTGGAAACTTTTTGGAAATTTACTTGGATTTTTTTTTTTCAGCCTCTTTGCAAAACTAGTTCAGATGCTTTGTACCGATTGGCCCAGAATTGTCACCCGAGCTTAACATAATGTTTTATACAGTTCTGTGATCTCTTCATTTCCACACAGCATAATAATGACATCATAATGTACACATAAGCTGTGCAGGATTTCCACTGGCCTTCTGCTCCGGTTGCGCTTTAATTACGTGTCTGATCCGCTTAAAGCTTCTGTTCTCTAGTCGCTATTGGAGTTTGTGTGTGTGTGTGTGTGTGTGTGTGTGTGTGTGTGTGTGTGTGTGTGTGTGTGTGTGTGTGTGTGTGTGTGTGTGTGTGTGTGTGTGTGTGTGTGTGTGTGTGTGTGTGTGTGGACTGGTAATCCCTACGGTATGGGGACAAAATGTCCCCACAAAGATGGCAATATCCAAAATCCTTGTCCTTGTGGGGACATTTTTTGGTCCCCATGAGGAAAACATCTTATAAATCACACTAAGAGATGTTTTTTGAAAAAGTAAAAATGCAGCATGTCTCCTGTGATGGGTAGGTTTAGGGGCAGGGGCAGTGTAGGGGGATAGAAAATATGGTTTGTACAGTATAAAATGCATTACGCCTATGGAATGTCCCCATAAAACATGAAAACACAACGTGTGTGCGTGTGTGCGTGCGTGTGTGTGTGTGTGTGTGTGTGCGTGCGTGTGTGTGTGTGTGTGTGTGTGTGGGTGTGTGGTCACTTCCCACGAGTCACCGAAACTACACGATCAGCCAGAAGAGCCTGATGCCAGCCAAAAACCCTTACAACACCACCAATATACCAGAGTTATTGTTTTTGTATAACAATAAACCAGAAATATATCTGAATTGAAAATAATTCTAAAGCTTACTAAATTAAAATAGTCTATGCAAGTACAATAGTAACTATTTCCATAGTAGTTGAGGTTGTGACCTGCAATGACGAATACTATGGTATTTTGGTAGAAACTAGTTTACAACTAAATTAAAGGCGGAAAACCTGTCATCATCTGTCTCCTTTTTCAGGTTGTGGTTAAACCGTACAGGTGACATCATACTTAAAATGTCAACACTCAACCACATTATAATAGCCTTATCTGATCTAGTTTACGTATTGATGCGAGTCACACGGGCGGCTGATTATTTGAATTGTATTAGTGAGAAAATGAGTGAAGAAATGCTTCAGATATTATTTATCCTAGTAAAGCTTTACAGGAAATAATAGTCAGAAAAATCTAAAACAAAATATTTTTTAATCTAAAAAAGTGTGCATGTGTTGTGTATTATATTTGATATTATCAGGCCTTTATGGCTCATAATATGGAGCTCAATTTGAGGGGAAAAAAAACATGTTTTTTATAATCAAACTGAGCCAAAATATGCTGATATTTATATGGACAAAAAGTGTTTGAATGTATATTACTGAGATTTTATAACAGTATAGCAGATACTTGCATAAAATACATATAAATATCAAAATCTGCCAATAAAATGTCTTAATAAGATGATATTTAAATGCTTAATTTTATTAAGTTTTACAACAAATAAACCCTTCCTCAAAAGCCTAAGGATTTGATACTTTTCTAAAATAAATTGTGTATGGATAATCAGGTAAACCGAAGTTGAAAGTTTACTCCAGTTGAAATATTACTAGCAATATCAAAGTTAAGTTTACTTGATAAAAATCTGTAAAGATTCCAGATCAAAAAGACTGAGGGTTAGTACAATTATACTAAAAGCTTTTACTTAATAAACCAGTCTAAATATCGATCAGACGACAGATGGACAGGTTTATCAGATCATGTTCGTCGTTTAGAGGCCTTAGAAATGTGTGTATCTAATATGAGAGTCTGGTTTAGTTCCTTTAGCAGAATGAGGAGGGATGTAAATAACGCTCACACAGGTCTGCATAGGAAAATGACTTGATGGGGTCAGAGGTTGTAGAACATGGGCGTAGTCTGGCAGAATGGGATTACTGTTCGTTAGACCCTTAGAGATGCATTGCAACACACACACGGAGGGCGTGGGAAATAAACACAGCGGGTATGAATAAACAATACTTACGCCCGGGCCTGAATAGGGCCGATGGGAGTGAGGAGAGAAACCACGTTAGCTGGTTATTAATGGGATGCACAGTAAATCAATGAATATATCAGTATCGCCCAGTAGCATTTGTTTTAACTATCCAGAATCGGTCAGCAGGTATTTGACATAACTGCCATGCATTTATTTTATTATTATTATTATTATTCAGATACTTATTATAGTTTTGGTAACACTTTATTTCAATGGCCCACAGACGTTCTACTAACTATAAGTAACTTTGCAACTACATACTCGAGATCGACCGATAATCGGTTTTACCAATATTTTTTCCCAATATTTAAGCATTTTCCCATATTCTTTCTGATCAAAGATTTTGGTAACGCTTTATTTTACAGAGTCCTTGTTATATGAACTTACCATAGTAATAATTAGTGGTTGCATAATTACATGCAACTAACCCTCAACCAAATCCTAACCCTATAGTAAGCACATGTAGTTTCTTAATAGTACTCAGTACTTAAATATATACTTCAGTGCTGTAATCAACCAAAGAAAATCTTGGTTGACTGAAGTTCTGAAGTTTTTGACTAAAATGACGTTAGGAAAAGAAAACGTTACATTAATTAGCTGCGCACTGAGCGCGGTAGCCTTGTTGTCTGCCCAAATTAATTATAAATAAACATAAAACACTAGTAGGTTATTTGCAGTATATTAAATGGTTTTTGATCTGGTTATTTTGCACTGAAATTAATCTGACACATGAGTCTGTCCCAAAATATAGTACTGTTGTCAACTAGCGATATCATCACAAGAACTTTTGAGGAATATGCAACATAATTTAGACAATTGTTTGTCATATGTATTATAATAACTGACAGACATTATCATCCAGCTGCTCCGCGCAGCTCGAACATAAGAGCGCTGAGACACGAATAGACTATTAACTTTACTCTTAAACACAAAAAGGCACAGCCACTTTAATAAACAAGCCAAATCAAGAGCAGAAACTAAAATGCATAACTGAAAAATAAAGCATAGGCTCAAAACTAGTGAGCACAGCGCATCGCGCATATTAGGCTGCAAATAAAAAATTAAATAATGGTGCCCAAATCTAATAAATAATAAACAGACGGCGCAACCTAACGCAGACATGTTAGCTTACCGTTTTAAAAAGTGATATGACATGACTGTCGTTGAGCTGTGATATGCAACGGTTGCATTCAACATTTTTCCCCATTTTCTATTTTTTTTTAATGTCTTTATTTACATTGTAGAAAAGGACTGACTAGGAAAGCGCTCTCACAAATAAATAAATAATAAACAGCAAAGTAGCTTCAATCTGTGTCTCCAGTGGGTTGGGCTAATCCAACAAAGTGAAAACAAGGGGGGTGTTCTGAAGACAGACTGTTACCTGTGAATCAGGGGTGCTCTGAAAACACCTCCATTAAAAATGAGTGCTTTCCACCTGATAAAATTGACGCGGGAAAAAAATCGACCAATCAGAATTTTGGTCGACCCAGAACGTAACGACTAACCGACTGGGGGATTAAAGCCCTAATATACTTACACTGTAACAAAAGACACTTGTTTTACGCGGTCTCTCTGTTTATTGATGTAGATGTATGTTTAGTTTAGGGACGCACCGATATGAACATTTTGGCTGATACCGATAACCGATAATTCTTTATATTTGAACGGCAATAACCGATATATTAACCGATACATCAAAATGTTTAAGTTAAGTCTCATCATTAAGAGCACAATTTCTCATTATAATTTTATGTAGTCTATATGACAAACTTGCGCTGCACATTTAGCTCTGAACTGTATTTTTATTTTTTGAAGTGATTCCAATCATATTTCAAGTAATTAAAACCATTGTGGTGAACAGTGAAGCTAAGGAAATATTATTTATCATCTTTAATATATCGGGCACATGTTTCACCGATATAAGTATGTTGGCCAATACAGATAACCGATAATTATTTATATTTGAAAGCGGATAACGGATATATTAGCCGATAAATATAAATCCAAATTTAGATTTAGCCTGATTACAAAACAAAAGTCTCACCATGTCCCAAGCAAACAATTATTAGGTTCTCATTATACTTTTATGTAGTCTATATGACAGATGCTATATGCATATGTTGCACTGAACTGTATTTTCATTTTTTGAAGTGATTCCATTCATATTTCAAGAAATTCAAAACCACCAATCTGACTAATCTGAAGTGTCTCAGATGGAGGAAATAATACATTTTAATATATCGGGTAAATCTTCTTTTTTTGCCGATATGTTGTGCATCCCTAGTTTTGATTTGCATGCAAGGATTAAGTGAAATTGCAGAAATTACAGTTTTTAAAAATTGTTAAATAAACAGTTTGTTCAGTTCAGTGCTGTTGTTATAATTAGGGTTGGGAACCGAGAACCGGTTCTTATGCAGAACCGATACTTATTTTTGAAAAATACCGGAATCGCGCAAAATTCCTGAGTTTCGGTTCCAGCGGTTCTGGTGCAATGTGTGTGCGAAGCGCTGGGAGCGTATCCTTTAATAGCGGGCGACAGCTAACCTCATCATGAGTCATGACTATTAATTACGTTGCCTGCCGCTTCCAGAAGTGCAAACAATTAACTAGTGGTGGGCCGTTATCGGCGTTAACGTGCTGCGTTAACGTGAGACTCTTATCGGGCGATAAAAAACATATCGCCGTTAATCTATTCTCAAAGTTGGGTTGGGAGCTGGGTCTATACTACGCAAGCTATGATGACTTTCACAGTGATATTTTAGCGCGGATGTATAGCTACCTAGCCGAATTGCACTGTAGGGAGTCTTCGAACCTGCGTGTATGCTGTGAAATTAACACATAAAGCGTGAATGCTGTCTTCCGAACTCGGGCGCGCACCCGCGAACCGTTCTCGAGTCCTGATGAGCGTGACTGACGTACTGCAAGCAGAGAGCTGTAGATCTCATTTCTGCTCATCGTCAGCATTCTTTAGAGTATTTGCAGTACATCCGTGGCAGATAGACGCAAGTGCCATTACGTACTGAAGCTTTGGTAACAAAACTAACGGTTCAAAAACAAAAATATAAAAGTTAGGTGAACAACGCTATTCATTCTGCCACCTCCTCGCTCGACGTCGTTATCAAGTAACGGGGTAAACAGCTGCTGCTTTGATGACGCAAACGCACCTCAGTTTCGGACCCAAAAATATAATATGAACACGGTCCAGGGAGCAATCGAACTCGGGTTCGGTCCAGGCAATCGAACCAAGTGTGAAAGCACCATTATTTGGGTAGCACACCTATTCACCCCTACAATGCTGAATTACCATTTATTATTTACAAGTTCACTGAATAACTGAATTTCTATTAAATTAATATACAACTAACTAATAAATATAACTAATATATATATAATATTTTTGCAAGAATGCTTTGAATACTGTAATATATGTACAGTACAGGACTTTTTTGACATTGCCAACCTGTAAATGAATCAGAGATCATGTAATAAACACAAAAAGGATTGTTTGAGTTGCGTATTATGCCTTTTTCCTTTACCACTATTTGTTTAATAATTTTAATGGAACCGGAATCGGAACCGGAATCATTAGGCGGAATCGGAACCAGAACCGGAAAATTTCTCACGATTCCCAACCCTAGTTATAATTGTCAAAAACAAGAATAAACAAGTCCATAAATATCGGTTCTGTATATCGGTTATCGGGCAAATAATTGATATAGCATCGGTTATACAAAATCAATATCGGTTGATCTCTACATACATACTCTACTTTTATCCTACATCTCATGCAGCTTTAAGTTGATGTTTGTTTCATTTAAAGTAACAACTTTTTATGGTTTTAGTTAATTATTCGAACTCTGTTGTCATGGTGCCCCTCATTTAAGTGGGAATATTGTGAAGTTGGTCATTGATCCCGGTGGTTCACATTTAAACTGTGCATGGCACACTTACTTACTTCCTGTCTCTTTTGCTTCTGTGTTAGCGTTCCAGTGCTGCGTGTGCCGTGAGGTCACTCTCCCCGCCGGGCCGCTGTACCGGGTCGCTGGTTTCTCGCTGTCCCTGCCCTGCACCGTTTCGGCATACGAAGGCCCACGGACGCAGGACTTTGAGTGGTACCTGTACCGGGATGATGCTGAGGGTCGGCAGATCGCTGTGGTGTCCACGCGAGACACTGGGTTTCCGTACGCGCCGTTCCTGCCTCGCGTACGGGGGGGCGAGGTTCGGGTCGAGAGGGACTCGGGCGATAAAGCCAGGCTGATCGTCCAGAGGCTCCGTCCAGATGATCAGGGCCGGTACGAGTGTTACACGCCCAGCACTGACTCGCGCTTCCTGGGGAACTACAGCTCATCAGTGGTAGTCAAAGGTAGGTAGAAAACAGATGGGATCAGATGAACATTTAAAAACAAAAATCTAGTTATAAATGCTTGTGCTAAATTTTTTTAATGTTCTGAAAGAAGTCTCTTCTGCTCACCAAGGCTGCATTTATTTTATTCAAAATACAGAAAAAAATGTTTTATTGTGAATTATTTTTACAATTTAAAATAACTTTTTTCTATTTGAATATATTTTATTTATCATTACTCCAGTCTTCAGTGTCACATGATCCTTCACTAATCATTCTCTGAGGATCTGATGCTCAACACACATTTATGATTATTATCAGTGTTGAGAACAGGTGTACAATTTTTTTTCAGGATTATTTAATGAATAGAAATAAAAAGCCTTTGCAACATTATATATGTCTTTACTGTCACTTGATCAATTTAATGCATCCTTGCTGAATAAATGTATTAATTTCTTGAAGTTCTTTCCCCAAAAAAATAAATATACAAATTCTGACCCAAAACTTTTGAACAGTAGTACAATGTTACAAAAGCTTTTATTTCAGATAAATGCTGTTCTTTTGAACTCTCTATTCATCAGAGAAATAACAAGTTTTGATTTCAGCAAATCAGTTTGAGCAACGCTGACAACGTGATTAATATTTATGAAACCAGTAGCTCATCAGTCTTAAGGGCTAGTAGTAGTATTATCTTATTAATAAATAATATTATCTATTACTATTCTTTTTTTTTTTTTTTACAGAAACACTGAATGATGAACAATATCTCGTGTGTGTGTGTGTGTGTGTGTGTGTGTGTGTGTGTGTGTGTGTGTGTGTGGGCATGTTTTGTGAAATATCAGGACACAAATGTGTATAATGACATGGGTATGACACAGGTATTACAAAAAGAGGGTGAAATATGAGGACATTCCCCATGTCCTCACTTTTAAAAATGCTTATAAATCACACAGGATGAGGTTTTTATCACAGAAAGTAAACTGTGCAGTCTCCTGTGATGGGTAGTGTGTGTGTGTGTGTGTGTGTGTGTGTGTGTGTGTGTGTGTGTGTGTGTGTGTGTGTGTGTGTGTGTGATGGGTAGGTTTAGGGGCAGGGGCAGTGTAGGGGGATAGAAAATACGGTTTGTACAGTATAAAATGCATTACGGCTATGGAATGTCCCCATAAAACATGGAAACACAACGTGTGTGTGTACTGTGTATAATTATTATGTAGGCTATATATAAATACGCACATTAATGTTTATATTTAAAAATATTTGCATGTGTGTATGTATGTATGTATATGTATATATATATATATATATATATATATATATATATATATATATATATATATATATATATATATATATATATATAAAATATAATATAAAATTCTTAAATATATACGTGTGTGTATTTATATACAAAATAATTATACACACACATATATTATGTAAACTCAAACTTTTACTTTGGATGTGATTAATCACAATTTGACAGCACTAATATAAATAAAACAGTATATCAGTCTGGCGAGTAAACTAATAAATGTACTAGCCAATGGCGATTATATTGCCAAGGTGTGCGTAGAGGGTTGTTCATTGCTTTATTTACTGTATTAATAATAAAAGTAATGGAATTTTAAGAATTTTGCCAAACATGACATTTAATTGGGTGTGAAGTTTGGGAACAACTGCATTAAATGGATCAAAAGTGACATTTATAAAGAATCGTAATATATAAAATCATAATATTTCCAAACCGTTGACAGTTACTGTATATTAAAAGTGAAGTGTATTTAAATATATTAAGAAATATGTTTCTTATTTCTCCAGTGATTCCAGATACGCTGCTGATAACACACTCTCGCATCCTGAGCGGCCAGCCTGTGATCGAAGGCACGGAGCTCCAGCTGACATGCGCAGCGTCCATCCAATCGGATCAGCACACTCACGTGTCCGTCACGTTTGGCGTGCGGAGCAGCGGGGGGGCGGAGTCTCTGGGTCACAACCTGAGAGAAATCATCGGCATCGACCGCGAGCTGCGCGTGACTCCGGGCCACAGCGGCGGTTACGGGAAGAGATACAGAGAGGGAGAGATCGCTCTGGAAAAGCGGAAAGGGGATGGAGGCAGGGATCTGTACGTGCTGAAGATGAGCGCTCTGGCGCCGGAGGATTCTGGGTCATATTTTTGCGAGGCCGTGCAGTGGATCAGAGATCCGGATGGAAAATGGGAACGCATCGCGCAGAGGACCATGGAGCTCGGGAATCTCACTGTTCAACCACTTGGTTAGTAACAACCTCTCGTATTTAATCTGTTAGCTTATGTAAAACATATTATCTTTAAGTTTACCTGTAGTTTATTGCCTTAAAGGCCCAAAGAAGTGGCACATGTTTTCACATATTGAAGAATAGTAAAATAATTGCATCCTATCAACATATTCAAGGAGCGATTGTTCTTTAAAAGAGGTAATAAATTAAGGGGGTCACACTCAGTTTCTGTCAATCTTGTGTATCTATAGCGTAGTATTGCATCCTTCGTATCTCCTAAAAGTCTTTAGTTTGATTATATTTGTAAAAGAAAGATACGCTGTACCGAGTCTTTCCGAATAAAACCGAGCGGCTGGAGGCGTATCGTCTGGAAGGAGCTAAAGAATGATGAGCGCCTGAAAGCTGTGACATCCTTATTAAACGTCCCCTACGTTTAACATGAAATAATTCATTTAGTTCAACATATTTTCCCACTCTTTTGTTTATTCCTGTTTGGAGTGGTTTTCCAATAATGGCCAGCTAAACAAATGTATTTAAACACACACCATACATCGCATGCTCCATTGATAAATTAACTAGACGTGATCATGTTGTTTACTTGATGTGTACTTACGCGCCGATAGCCAAAAACACAAACATTTGAAGCAGTTTTACTCAGCGCCTGCGGTTCCAGCAGCTTCCCTAAAGCCGAGTCGACGGGTGTGCGCTCGTCCTTTCCCTGGAGAATTGCCCGTACGGCCCATACAAGGAAATTCCGCCCTTGTTGACGTCACACAAGCCCATACTCAAAAAAAACTTTCCAAAACTTGTGAGAAACCGGAAGGAGTGTTTTACTCCTTTTCCTCCAAGGTGCTGGTTCGGAGCCAGAGCCTAGTTTCTAATCGGTTCTTTGTTTTTCCACACCCAAATCATCAGCTCCGAACCAGGAATAGTGGTTCTTAAAGGATTAGTTCACTTTTAAATCAACTTTTGCTGATCATTTACTCACCCCTGTGTCATCCAAGATGTCCATGTCTTTCTTTCTTCAGTGGATAATAAATTAAGGTTTTTGATGAAAACATTCCAGGATTTTTCTCCTTATAATGGACTCAATGGAGCCCAAACGGGTCAAGATCCGAATGACAGTTCCAGTGCAGCTTCAACGGGCTTTAAACCACACCAGACGATGAATAAGGGTCTGATCTAGCGAAACCATCGGTTATTAATGTTTTTTTTTTTAGATTAAGTTTTATAAGCACAAATGTTCGCCTTGCTCCGTTCTGTGATATCTGACATCACGTGATACGCAGTTACGTTGAAAAGGTCACGCGTGTCGTAGGAGTCTGTGTTTACAAATGTGCGGAAGGAGGATTGAAAATCGCCCGACATCGTTGTTTTACCTTTTAACTCCTTATTTTGTAAACGGCGTTTGACTCAGTATGTGCACATTCAACAACGACTCTTTTCAACGTAACTGAGTATCACGTGGCGTCACATATCACAGGCGAACATTTGTGCTTATAAAACTTAAACTTTTGAATTTTTTTCTTTTTTAAATGACCGATGGTTTGGTTAGATCAGACCCTTATTCATCGTCTGGTGTGGTTTAAAGCCCGTTGAAGCTGCACTGAAACTGTCATTCGGACCTTGACCCGTTTCGGCTCCATTGAGTCCATTATAAGGAGAAAAATCCTGGAATGTTTTCATCAAAAACCTTAATTTAATATCCACTGAAGAAAGAAAGACATGGACATCTTGGATGACATTGGGGTGAGTAAATTATCAGCAAAAGTTTATTTAAAAGTGAACTAATCCTTTAAGTAGCACCAAAACAGTGCTGGTCTAGAAGTAAGAACCACTTGCGTCAGGGGCTGGGTTACCGTGACCAACAAGACCAACACAAACGTGTGACCGCCATTTTTGAAAAAGCAGCTAATCGAGCTAACAGCTGCTCGATTGTGATCTCCATCTATACAAATCACGGCAAGCTGTGCGAATGCGTTGGATTCGCTGTGTTTAGATGCCGATGTAGGATTGCAAAACCATGAGCATCAATAGTAACGCAACATGCGCCATTGTTGATGGAAGGCTTGTTCGACATGCATCGGCGCTGTGCAGACCGATCGCAGCATACGACTCCTTATGCTTTTGAATCGCTCATGCTGTATTTTGATATCATATGCGGATTGGTCTGCGCAGCGCCAATGCATCTTGAACAAGCCTGGTGTGTTTCAGTGTTTGTGTTTCCTGCTGCCTTGATAGCGTTGCTGAGAAAGATGAGACATATACAGTGACGTCAGACCTGGCTTTGTGCTGGCTCTCGTGCATGCGGAAAGGCAAACCGGTTAGTCAGTTGAACCAACTCTGAACTGGCACTAGTACGGGCTCTGAACTAGCACCCGGTTCATTCTGGTGGACAAGGGGTATTTTTGGCACAGAAATACTCCATTAAACGTCCAACTTCATTTTTGAAACTTTGTCCATGTTTAGCATGAGAATCCAAGTCTTTACCAGTGTAAAAAGCTCAGTATGCATGAAACCGCATTAGTTTAGTTTTGTTCAGTGTTAATTTCTTTTCGTCAACAACCTTTTTTCACTGACTAAAACGAGACGATAACTAAATAAAAACTAGTGTTGGATGACAAAAACTATGACGAAAATCTACTGTCATTTTCGTCAACTAATAAAAACGAGATAAATGTTAGGGAGGGATGATTAGGGAAGAGATCCTGTCAGAACTGATGTCCTGTGTAACAGAAGCGCACATTTGAGCTGTAACGTGCGGATCTAACGATGGGAAAACACGGAGCTGTTGAGCTTCTCCAGGCTCACGCGACAGCGCTTCAGAGCGGCTCAATCAATCAATAACACACATTTATGACAGGGAATGATTATGAATTAATGCTGAGGAATAATGACAATGTTTACTTTACGATGTTTATATAGTAATGTGTTTTAGATGGCTGTAACAACGCATATTTTATCTCCCTCATCTGAACTGCAATAGTAAGGCATTTCAAAATAAGAGTCCCGGTGTATTCCGAGCTTGTTTATAATTAAAAGTCACGCATTATATATTCGTTTTTGGTTACATAATAAACTGTATTTAATTTAATTCCCATTTAATTCATAGTCAGGAGGAAAGATCAGTATTTGACACATATTCAGTATCAGGGTTATAATAGTTACATAAAACCATTAAAAATCTCCATTACTTAAATAAATAAACAAACTTGAAGCTTTAGCTTAACCTGATATACTAACTAAAACAGAAATACAAAATTATAAAAACTATATAGATGTTTTTTTTTAAAAAAGTGAATTGAGCTCTTTCGTTTATTTTAAATGTTAAAAACACAATGATGTCACAATATCAGTTCAAGTAACAGTCGGTGATGTAACGCTTAAATTAATGCATTACAATTTAGCTAAACTCATTAGATTTTAGTCGACTAAAACTAAAAACAATTCAGGGTGACTAAAATATGACTAAAACTAAATGGCATTTTAGTCAAAAGACTATAACAAAACCAGTGCTAATTTTGACAGCAAATTTTTAATTTGGTTTTAGTCAAAGTAAACACTGGCTTAATTCAATCTGCCATGCGTTGCTTTTATGCTAATGAAACACTTGTTCATATCGATTGAGAGCATTTTTTACGTTCACCGGCTGCGTGTGATTGATCTGAGACGCTGTAGGACACAAAGCATCTGGCAGATGTTTTGGCACGGGCGTCTGCTCTCGCTCATCTAAAGTTAGTGTAAACATCTCTTGTACAAGGATCTTTGGATGTTGCAGACTGTAGGAGCTTGATCACAGGAAATCTCCTGGGTTTATTTTCTGTGCTTTGGATGTGTGTCAAGCGTTTGGATATGTGCAGTGCAAGTGCAGGCTGAAGTGATTTTGTCTCCTATAAAAAAAACTTGACATCCTTAGTCAGTTTTAAGGCATGTTGTTTTGTGTGCTTGTACTTAAAGGGGTGATTTGACTTGTTTAACTTTAGCGAGTGTGTAGTGTCGCTGTTTGAGCTTAAACCACATCTGCAAAGTTATGACACTCTTCAAAGCAAAGGGAGATCTTTACTTTTTACGGAAATCTCTTTTTAAGAACTATAACAAACGGCTGGTAGGGACTACAACGAGCTTCTTCACGGATTAGTGACATCACAAACCCTCTAATTTACATAACCCCGCCCCCAGGAACATGTGGAGAAGAGGAAGAGTTGCTGTAGTCGAGCACATCTGGGAGTCGCTCGAGCTGTCGTCCCTCTTTACATTTATTAATACGGGACAAACAAATGCAATAGCATGTCATCATCAGTTATAACCATAATTAAACTAAACTATCCCTGTTCTCTCGTCATCAGCAGATATTCTCATCATCAGTTCCCACACCAGAGATTTATAGATTATCATGACAGAATATACTAATCAATGACTGAAGATTTGCATAAATTCATCTAGCCATTCAGAAACGTCCCGTCTCATTCTACATGTTGCCTCTTCTTCTTGAGTCTCTCCATCATTCTCCGACTCCGGTTTGATCATAAAAGGCTGAACAGTTTCCAGTGTGTGTCTGCGTGAGGTAATCAGAGCTGCTAACACGAGCTCTTGAAGCTCCGCCCTCTCAGCAGCTCATTTGCATTTAAAGGGACACACACAAAAACGGCATGTTTTTGCTCACCCTCAAAGTGACATTTTTAACATGCTATATAAAATGATCTATGGGGTATTTTAAGCTAAAACTTCACACACACACACACATACACACTGGGGACATGACTTATTTTACATCTTGTAAAAAGAGGCGTATAAGACCCCTTAAAAACTAAATTATGGTGTAACATCAATGTTTATTTCAATAAGAACACGGGTTAGTGTGTTTACACTGGTGTCATGCCATCGATTCGGTTCAATTCGATATCACGATGCACCGCATCCTCATGTATACAATTTTGCCAATAAATACAAGCAGTCAGATATATGACCTGAACCTTTAATTTGACCGGCTCAAAGAAAACACACTTCTTAAATGGATCAAACAAAACTCAAGTCTGGGCACAGAAGACAACAGGAGCATTTAAAACAAATACACAGAAGTAAATACTAAAAGCCGCTTTAAGAGGTCACACACAGGGGCGTAGGCAGGGTTTTAAAATGAGTGAGGTCCCAAATATGAGGTAGTTAGGTGGGTTCGGGGGAATTGTCCCCCGAGGAAATTTTGATTTCTCTGATCTACATATGTGCATTTTTAAGATGTTTGAAGGCCAAAAAATATATATAATAAATAGCTTTCAAAACATATAGATTTAGAGAGAATATTTAGGAGATATTTATGTAATGCTGTCTGATCTACCCAGCAGAAGACAGGTTCACAATGAGCCCCTATTAGAACTATACTATTCTATACTTTTATGACTTCTATTGAGAAACCACGAGAAAAAGGCTAATAAAGAGTCAATGTTAAGAAATGATTCATTATTATGTTTTGTTTTGTATTATATCAGATAACATTTTAAACTGTCATATGCTCATCCAAGACATATGGGAAATTAAATAAATACTGTGAACCCCAAGTGGATTTAAACAAACTGGGAAAGTCAAAATCGCTCTCCCCTACACATTATTTTTTATCTAATCTGATGAAATCCCCTCACATTGACAGTTAGCTACTAATTATTACATTAGTTACATAAATAACTTGAATTATAAGCCTATTTTTAATTCAAAATGGTGAAATTAGACAATTTTTTTAGTTAACCTTATTATTTTGTTGGTTGTTTAATATTTCTGTTCTATAACAGATGCCAAAAATGAAATGTTCAGTTTAGCTACTTACACTCGCACTTTATGTGTCCGTTTACAGAAACGTTGAGCTGGAATTAGCTCAGCATGTTCTGTGAATGTAAGCCGGCCCACTTTGATTTGATTGGTCATCTCAAATATAATATTTTGACCTATAATTTTGACATTGACGAGCGATGACTGACTGAGGCAGCTCCGATGAGAAGCTCTTCGTGCTGTGCTGTATACTTGCTAGGGATCGCGGTATACGGTACTGGGAAAATACGGTATATATTTTATTTCAAGCGATGCGATATCATGATTTTGCTCATTTCGATATTTGCTGCTGTTCCGAAGTTCACACGCTAGGTGGCGTGAACAAAATGACGTGAAACCGCAAATGTGCAACAGAATAAAATTAATACAGCGGTTGACTCTCGCTCAACACCCACAAAACTCATTAATAAAGACAGGAGTAGACATGATATTTGGAATTACTTTGCTTATACAACTTCTGAAGAACCATCAAACCTTACCATCGGTCACTTAATTCCTGACTTTTAAGACATTAAGAGATCGACAGGTGAGTGCATCATTCAAACGATCTAATTTAGACATTTATTTTCTTTCAACACTTATCAACACACATACATAAGATCGTATCGTTTAAATATAAAGAAATCTCCGGTGTTCATTTCAACCAGTGACGTTTAGACCTCATAATATTTCCACGCAGACTATATGCACTATTTACATCCGCGAAAGACATAACCAACTGTGTTTATGTGACTAACGTTACTCATGTGACATATTTGACATAATTTCGAGTGTATTTGACTAAGGAAAAACATCTTTATTTGGAATCATAAGCTCTTTTGGCTTGTGTGTTTGTTGTTATAGAGCGCAAAGAAAACTCTCAAAGTGCTCCCATCCCATATGTGTTACGAAATGCTATAAAATCGCTTGCATGTTCAAATTGGCAAGGTTTAAAAAGCGTGGCCAGTGATTTCCGTCAGCGGTCCCGCAACAGAAGCAAAAGTGTTGAATCTGCGCACAGATTGCTTTTATAGTGCAGGTGCGATGATAATCTTTGTTGATTAATTTAATAATAAACATTTGCGGTTATTTCCTGCTTCATAAACCTAAAACTTGCAAGAGTTATTCAAATTATGCGCAATACCCGCATCAAAATTCAGACCCTGTATGGTATCGATTTAATATCGGTACTTGGTATCAGATTGTAGTACCGTGCGAAGCCAAAATTGTGGTATCGAGCCATCCCTAATACTTGCATCACTAAAGTAGTGTTAATAATATTTTAGGCATTTATTTCACAACATTTATTATATACACCTCGGAAAATACCCTCATAGCTGGCTACGGCCATGGTCACACAGTCAAAACTAAAGTCTAAATGCTTCTGGTTGTTGAAACCACATATAAAAAAATGAATTATTCTCACAGCTCGACTTTACTCTATGTTTCAAAACGGCTTTTCAGAATCCTACGGGAGATGTCACGGACACTAGGGCCATATCTATGGTTTTACCATATCAATCTCATCACTGTGGATGCGATTTGCGTCGTCTCCACATGAACAACACCAACCAAACTCTTCCAGTCTCAGAGACAACTACAGTGTGTGGGGCGGAGCTAAGAGACGCTGTTCAGCCAATCACAACAAGAGGCGGGCATTATGCAAATTACAGGAATTTCTCATTGCATGAAAGTTCATATTTGTTGGTGTAATGGGGGCACATTAAGCATACATGCTGTGAATTGAATAACCAGCCTGTGTGTTTCCTGCAGTGGACACGCTGAGTGTGCGCTCGGCTCCAGACGGTGCTGTCTCCCTGCGGCCCGGCGCTCCTCTCAGCCTCACCTGTCAGGTGTCCGGCGTGGGCGCGTGGAACCGCTCGGCGCTGCTGGTCCAGTGGATGCGGCGCGGGCCGACGGGCGGGGTGGAGGTGGAGGTGGCGCGCCTGGGCCCCGACGGCGTGGTGACCTGGGGCGATGATGTCAGCCGAGCGGGAGGCGGCAGCATGGAGAAGGAGGCGGATGGCAGGTTCTCTCTGCGCCTGTTCTCCGTTCACCCCGCCGATGCCGGGCTCTACCGCTGCGCCGTGAGCGTCTACGCCGGGAGACCAACACCAGGACCGGCGAGTCCCGCCACGATAACGCAGAGGTCGGACTGGGTCACTGTTAGCCTGAAGACGGAAGGTGTGTGTGTTTTTCAGTTTGCGAATTAATTTCTAAATCGTAAAAATTGGGGCTAGCTTATTGTGGCGAATATGCACAATTTATTCATTATCAACATAATCAGCACAGCAAAGATTTTAATTAACTTTTTATTATTTGTGCCATTAGAGACAGTGAATAAATACATTACTATTAATACAATTACATTTTTATTTTAATATCATATTTATTAACAATAAATAAATGACCAAATTAAAGTAATTAAATAAATGACTATTAATACATTGCATATTTATTTTAATATTATAACATTTAATATTTGCTAGCATTAAATAAATGACCAAATTAAAGTAATTAAATAAATGACTATTAATACCTTGCATATTTATTTAAATATTATAACATTTAATATGTGCTAGCAGTAAATAAATTACCAAATTAAAGTAAATAAATAAATTACTATTAATACTTTTAATATTTATTTTAATATTATAACATTTAATATTTGCTAGCATTAAATAAATGACCAAATTAAAGTAATTAAATAAATGACTATTAATACATTGCATATTTATTTTAATATTATAACATTTAATATTTGCTAGCATTAAATAAATGACCAAATTAAATAAACAAATAAATCAATAAAAAATTACTAATACATTGAATATGTATTTTAATATTTACAAACAATAAATAACCAAGTTAAAGGGAAAAACAAAAAATGACTATTAATACATTTCATATTTATTTTAATATTATAATTAATATTTACTAACAATAAATAAATGACCAAATTAAAGTAAATAAATAAATTACTATTAATACTTTTAATATTTATTTTAATATTATAACATTTAATATTTGCTAGCAATAAATAAATGACCAAATTAAAGTAAATAAATAAATTACTATTAATACATTGCATATTTATTTTAATATTATAACATTTAATATTTGCTAGCATTAAATAAATGACCAAATTAAAGTAAATAAATAAATTACTATTAATACTTTTAATATTTATTTTAATATTATAACCTTTAATATTTGCTAGCATTAAATAAATGACCAAATTAAAATGAATCAATAAAAAATGTCTAATACATTGAATATTTATTTTAATATTTACAAAGAATAAATAACCAAGTTAAAGGAAAAAACTAAAAATTACTATTAATACATTTAATATTTATTTTAATATTATAATTAATATTTACTAAAATTAAAGAAATTACCAAATTAAAGTAAATAACTTGAAAAATAAAATAATGATAAATAAATGACTATTAATACATTGAATATTTATTTTAATAGTAAATGCATTACAATGCAAAATTATAATGCATTAAACTGATCAAAAGTGACAGCAAAGACATTTTATAATGTTAAAAAAGATTAAATTTCAAATAAACGCGGTTATATTGAACTATATTCATCATAGAATCCTGAAAATTAATATGCATCACAATTTCCACACAAATATGAAGCAGCAACACTGATAATAATCATAAACGCTTCATATGAGAATGATTAGTGAAGGGTGAAGACTGGAGTAATGATGATAAACTCAGCTTTGATAAATCACACTGCACTATATATTCACACAGAGAACAGCTGATTTGAATCATAATAATATTTCACAATATTTACTGTATTTTTGATGGAATGAGGTGTTGATTAATGCAGTGTTTGTGTGCGCGTTCAGACGTGCGAGTGTCCGCCAGCATTGACTTACCCCGGCGCCCGCTCCTGAGGCGGGGCAGTACGGTCACCCTGCTCTGCAACGTCTCTGTGGAAACCACCGGCTCTTCACAGGTGGAGGTGTGGTGGCTCCAGAAGCCTGAGGAACCTGCGAGGAGAGACGTCACGTTTCCTGAGGAGAGCAAAGGTGTCCTCATCGCAGCCCTGACCTACGACGGGCTCGCGCGCATCTACAGCAACAGCAGCGACCTGAGCGCTGACCGCCTGTCCGCCGATTGCTACCGGCTTCGGATCTTCTCGGCCCGAGACGAGGATCAGGGACACTATCAGTGCCAGGCGGAGGTTTGGGCGCAGGATCCGCGCGGCGGGTGGTTCAACACCGGTGCGAGAGCAGAGTCCGTGACTGCACACCTGTACCTGTACGCTCGCGGTGAGTTTGAGCTCGGATCTGTTTCAGCACAGATGATCTCTGCAATGCAGAAAACGTGCAGAATCCCTTCATAAAAATGGAATTTACTGTATAATGCAGAATTTTTTTACATACTATATATACCCGAATATAAAACAAGGTTTGTGTCCTAAAAATAGCCTTAAAAATGTCTTAAATTCGCGGGGGAAAGAGAAACACTAGAGGGCGCTAACACGATAGGCTACGAAATTATTGACAGTTTCCATCCACACCAGTACACTATAACTCAGCTTATTGAAATAACCAGTTTTCCCCGTTTACATGCAAACCAGTAAACCGACAACGCAAGTTTACATGACTTTATTAATAAACCGGGTTATTTCCTTGTAGTGACGTCAACAATAATAATGTCCGTATCTGACTCGGAGTATCCCAGATGTTACGTCAGTTGTGATGTAAAGCGTGTAAGCGGGAGATTTACGGCTCATATTACCCCTCATGCAGTCACAGATGCAGCGTTTTCACTGAACCTCTTAATGCGTTTATGCCGCGCAAAATCGGGATAAGAGGCAAAAAACTCCCTGTCCCGACCGGTTTAGCTTAAGCCATTTATGACCGTACTCCGGAAAAAGAAAACGGGTCACCGCGTTTACACGAGCATGTTCATTGTCTGATTATTAGGCATAAAGAACATGTAAACGCACTCGTTGTTATGAATGAAATAATCAGTAAAGGCCCGTTTGCTCTGCTGTTCTTATTGCAATCCCACAGTTTGGTTTGCTTCAAGACTTTAATGTCAGATGTGTTTGATTAAAAGCAGATGGTTATTTTACATCTATCTTCACTGTACCACAATTACATACATACATAATTATTGTATTTTTGTGAAAAGGTCACTCATTTCTGAACTCATTGACAGAGTGCACTTTATTTTGTGACAAATGAATCCAAGTATTTAATGAATGGTGTTAATGTTTTTTTGTTTTTGTTTTCAATTAATTGTCAGTAGAATTTTCAAATAAAATCATTTCCTGTTGAAAACCACACAAATCTATTTTTTCCCCTAAAATAAGTCTGGAAAATGGGGGGGTCGTCTTCTATTCGGGAATATACGGTAAAACATATTTCATAGGGCCCTAAACATGTCATTTCTGTTACATTTTAAATAAATTATTGTTAAATTCTACAAGTTTTGATTACTAAAATTAACCATTGAAATTGAGTCAACAAAAAAAATACAATCCCCAAATATGATGATTTAATATTTATTATTTGATTTTATATTAAACAAATGCTTATTGTAAAGTGCTATTTATAAACCATATTCAGGGTTCCCACTCGTCCTGGAAAACCTGGAAAATTTATGACACATTTTCTAGCCCTGAAAAACACATGGAAAATAAGAGAAAATGTAAAAAGTCTTGGAAAATCTGCTTGTTGTCCTGGAAAATATTCTTTTACAAAACATTTAGGCCTAGAGTAGGTTGCAGAAAGTGTAATGTTCAGGAATATATTTTGAATGATGAGGTTTAGTCTCGTGTTCGCACTTGCAGCAGTCAATGCTAATGCTATTAACTGCTCAAATGTATGCAACGAATGTTAACTGGTTAGTACCTTGCTAACTAATTTTGATGTGATTAAAAGGTCAACAAGAGAGTTATTGTGCAGTTTAGCCTGCTTCATTGATTATAACAGGAAACTCTGATTGATTGACAATTGTGACTTTATCGCAGTTGCAAGTTTATATTTTGCAATTCTTACTTTTCTCAGAATTGTAAGATTTATTCTCGCTGTAGCAAAATTTTAAATCTCCTGGAAAATGATAGCTGAGAGTGGGAACCCTGATATTATAATGCAACAAAATAAAATTAGTTGTAATTTAAATAATTGACTTATTTACAGTCATTTTACTGAAGCAAATTGTTAAAATATTATCTGGAAAAGATTTACTTTTATAAGGCATATCAAAGATTAATGTTTATAGTTTTGTGAAAAGAAAAAAATAAACTCTTAACGCTAATCTTAAATGCACACCGATCAGGCATAACATTATGACCGGTGAAGTGAATAACACGATGATCTCTTCCTCACGGCTCCTGTTAGTGGGTGGGATATATTAGGCAGCAAGTGAACATTTTGTCCTCAGAGTTGATGTGTTAGAAGCAGGAAAAATGGGCAAGCGTAAGGATTTGAGCGAGTTTGACAAGGGCCAGATTGTGATGGCTAGACGACTGGGTCAGAGCATCTCCAAAACTGCAGCTCTTGTGGGGTGTTCCCGGTCTGCAGTGGTCAGGATCTATCAAAAGTGCTCCAAGGAAGGAACAGTGGAGAACCGGCCACAGGGTCATGGGCGGCCCAGGCTCATTGATGCACGTGTGGAGCGAAGGCTGGCCCGTGTGGTCCGATCAAACAGACGAGCTACTGGAGCTCAAACTGCTCAAGAAGTTAATGCTGGTTCTGATAGAAAGGGGTCAGAATACACAGAGCATCGCAGTTTGTTGTGTATGGGGCGGCATAGCTGCTGACCAGTCAGGATGCCCATGCTGACCCCTGTCCACCGGGTCATACTGTTATGCCTGATCGGTGTATATATAAATAAATAAATACAATTCTTCTTAGCATAAAACATTAATGTTCACCAAAGACTGGTGTTCCCCAGCGGTTTAACCGTGTTACCCAGGATGTGGTGTTGATCTGAGACTCATGGTTGGTGTTTGTTTTGATGTGTTTTCCTCCTCAGTTGCTGATCTGCTGCTCATCCCGCTCGTGGTCGGAGTGTCGTCTGCGCTGTTCGTGGGTGTGTTGATTATCGCAACGGTGACGTGCTGCTTCATGAAGAGACTGGCTAGACAGCGCTCTCGCATAAGGAAGTAGGGAGTATGACAGAGACCTTCATGGAAAACCCCTGAGAACATTGGAGCGACGGAAAACGGGTGTTATTTTGGCAGGCGTGACGTAATGTGCACTCACAATTGGAAACGACACTGAAAATGTTCGTTATATTAATCCATACGTGGATGGGACCAGTTGCATACACACAAACGCATGAAGCTGTGATCTGTGATGTTTCTATTCGCTCCGAATGAATGAAAGGCCATCACACGGTGGATCTAAACCATTCCCTCGGGCTAAACTAGAAGCTAAATGCAGTTGTGTTTTGGAGAACTAGCAGAACCACTAATAATAAACCCACTGAAATCACTCGCTGTTGGACACACTGATATATGTGCTACTTCAGCGTTAGCTGTTAGTGTAAAATACTCTTATGGCATGCCATAGCTTTTTACCTTTTCACTTTTTGTGTTCAGAAAGTGTATGAAATGCATTGGATATACGGCGTTCCAGTCACATGGGAGTGATTTCCTCCCTCGTGCACGTTTGTTTCACAGTGATGTGTTTTATAGTTAGTTTATTCTTCTGTTCTACATTTGTGAACGGTCAATTTGACAAAATTAAGAAATGTCCGGGTCATATTTTAACTCAAAAGGGAAAAAAGTTTTGGGCACAATTTCCATTATATTTTAATGGAAATTAAACAAATATAAAACAACAAATGCAAACAAATTTACAACATAAATTCCAGTTTTCTCGTTTTCATTTCTGGTCTGGATTTTTTATTATTATTATTATTATTTTTTTTTTTTACATAAATTCAGTACAACAATTGTGGTTATTATTGTACTAAAAACATATATTTATTTCATTTTTCCCCACAGTTTTCATAATATTTTAATGGAAATTAAACAAATATAAAACAAATTTACATGCTAAATTTCTCTTTTTAATTTCTGGTCTAGAAATTGTGATTCTTTTTTTATTATTATTATTATTATTAAATATATATATATACAATTGTGATTGTACTAAAAGCCTATAATTGTATTTAAGAAAGTATATAATATAATTTTGTAATTAAAAAATAGCATTGAATTTATTTTTCTTTGCATTGCAGTAATAAATTGTGGGTGAAAAACATATTTACATAATGTGAAGAAAATCTTCAAAACTTTTTTTTTGTTGCTTTTTTGGGGTGAGATATGAAATGCACCCCAGACATTTCTTGCCATTTTTGTGAAATTCACCTAAATATGAGTGACAAGGGCCGAATAAGCTACGAGGAGTTCACATTAGCAGTTTACAATGGTACCTAAAAAAATAATCAAAAAAACACTTTCTTGACTTTACCACTTTACCTTAAGATGCTGACCTGAGAGCAGCGAGGCGGCTCGTGACGGCTCTCCTCACATGATGATAAATGAGCTGGTCTTGGGCTTCGAGCCGAGAGTCTACTTGAAATGCTGTTCAGGCTGTTTAGTAGTAACATCTGCCAGGATTTCCAACTGCACTTACAGGACCAAAGTGAGACAAGGACCAAATCTTGTATATCTGCAAATCATCCTGATGTTAAACCGCTGTTCGGCGTTACTTTAATTGTACTGTTTTGTGCATCTGGGTCATTCTGCCGAACAGGCGTGCATCAATGACTTCAGCAATGAAATAAAGTCTTGAAGTTGTGTTTCCGGGATAAAATATTGTGCTATTCCATAAGGAAACTCTTAAAGGGGTCATAAAACACACAGTTTCTGCCAGTCTCGTGTTAATCTGGAGTATCTATAGACTAGTGTTGATCCTTTATATCTCACAAGAGTCTTTAGTTTATCTTATTTATAAAAGACAGATACACTGCACCGATTCTTTCAGAAAACAGCCGAGTCTGTGGAGGTGTGAAGTGGGCGGAGCTAAAGACACACACACACATCATGGCATTATCCCTGGATAACTCGATTCACTATACGTTGGTGTTGTTCACATTATATGCTCTTACACGCAGATTGCCAGCAGAACACACACATTTGCTGCAGTTTCACTCATCGCCTGAGGTTTCCTTTCCACTCATTGTTGTTCTCGTGTCTAAAAACACAACGCCAGCACCGCCGACGGGTCCCGTAACCTCAACCAAGCTCATATGGAAGCACTCTCGCTCTGGATTGGTCAGAATGCATGAAAAAGCATTAGAAATCCCCATTAATCAATATCTTAGGCAGGGTTTCTGTGAGTCTTAAAGCCTAAATGTCTTAATTTGCCCTAACACAACTTAAAATTGTCAGAGCAGAAAGTCTTACATTTTATAAAGTCATCATGGCATTAAATGCTGCTTGCATCGAAAAAAAAAATTATATTGTATTTTTGCCGTTTTCCAATACAAAATAAACAAGTTTAAATCAAGATAAATTTACTTGATGCAAATGAAAAAAGATTTTTATTTTTTTTTAAATGACAGTTTATGCTTAAAACAACAGATTTTTCTGAACCCATTGGCAGACATTGTTGGTTAAGTCATACATTTTATTTGGACGAATTTCCCAGAAAACAAGGCGTCATATTGTAACAGTAAAAAGTAACAGATACACTATATTGCCAAAAAGTTTTGGGACGCCTGCCTTTACATGCACATGAGCTTTAATGCCATCCCATTCTCAATCCGTAGGGTTTAATATGGAGTCGGCCCACCCTTTGCATCTATAACAGCTTCAACTCTTCTGGGAAGGCTTTCCACAAGGTTTAGGAGTGTGTTAATGGGAATTTTTGACCATTCTTCTAGAAGTGCATTTGTGAGGTCAGGCACTGATGTTGGACGAGAAGGCCTGGCTCGCAGTCTCCGCTCTAATTCATCCCAAAGGTGTTCTATCGGGATGAGGTCAGGACTCTGTGCAGGCCAGTCCAGTTCCTCCACACCAAACTCGCTTATCCATGTCTTTATGGAGTGACAGGAAGGGGCCGTCCCCAAACTGTTCCCACAAAGTTGGGAGCATGAAATTGTCCGAAATGTCTTGGTGAAGCATTAAGAGTTCCTTTCACTGGAACTAAGGAGCTGAGCCCAACCCCTGAGAGAAAACAACCCCATCCCATAATTCCCCCTCCACCAAACTTTACACTTGGCACAATGCAGTCAGGCAAGTCCCGTTCTCCTGGCAACCGCCAAACCTAGACTCGTCCATGGGATGGTCAGACAGAGAAGCGTGATTGGTCACTCAGAGAACACGTCTCACTGCTCTAGAGTCCAGTGCTGGCGTGCTTTACCCCACTGCATCCCACGCTTTGCTCTGGGTGATGTAAGGCTTGGATGAGCTGCTCGGCCATGGAAACCCATTCCATGAAGCTCTCTCCGCACTGTTCTTGAGCTCATCTGAAGGCCACAGGAGTTTGGAGGTCTGGAGCGATTGACTCTGCAGAAAGTTGGTGACTTCTGCGCACTGTGACCCTCAGCATGTGCTGACCCCGCTCTGGGATTGAGTTGCTGTTGTTCCCAATCGCTTCCTCTTTGTTATAATCCCACTAACAGTTGAGCGTGGAATATTTAGTAGTGAGGAAATGTCAGGAATGGCCTTATTGCACAGGTGGCAACCTATCCCGGTCCCACGCTTGAGTTCACTGAGCTCCTGAGAGCGAGCCATTCTCTCACAAATGTGTGTAGAAGCGTCTGCATGCCTAGTGCTTGATTTATACACCTGTGGCCATGAAGGGACTGAACACCTGAACTCAGGGATTTGGAGGGGCGTCCCAATACTTTTGCAATATAGTGTGGGCCTGTGTGTTAAATTTTTGTTACTTGGTCTTAAATAAGTCTTAATTGAAATGATGAATTCTGCAGAAACCCTGTTAGGATTTTTTTTAATACAATTTAAAATAGTCAAACCCGTGACTGTAATCCATTTCATATAGTAAATATTTTTTTAAATGTTATGATTTTGGAAATGTGACCCACTTGCACTGTTTTAAAGACGGTTACATCTTCTTGCCATTTATTATTATACTTGAAATGAAATGAACACATTCCTTGATTAATAGAATTGACTTTAAAAATCACCATTTCATAGAATGACCCATTTGTTTAAATAGTGCTGACCGTTTTGTTTGTTTGTCTTTTGAAGGAATGGATGATAAAAGGACTGATATTACTGATGCACATTATTCTACCGTCTTCATTTTCTCCATGCATTCATCAAAATATGGGTTTATAAACCAGCAGACGGTAGGTTAGAGAGATGATGAGAGATGTGCACAGAATCATTCGCTGTGCTATGGCTGATGTGATTTCTGCAGTTGATCTCTCTGGGATTGTACTAATGTGAAAGCCACATTAACATCAGGGATTCTGTGTTTCTGTGCTTATTTACAGCGTTCAGACTCTGATTTATCCTCTTATGCCACGTGACTAAACGCTGAATGGCGGTCAACAGAATATTCTCTGGATATTAATCCTCTGAAACATCTCGTGTCAGGACTTGATGCAATTGTCCTGTTTTTAGCCATCCTCTTTCCTCGGTTGTGCTGCTTCTTGATTTCATTTATACGCTGACATTCGAGTTTTTGGTACGATTTTATGTTTTTAGAAGTCTCTTCTGCTCACCAAGGCTGCATTTATTTTATTAAAAAAATACAGTAAAAATTGTGAAATTTCATTAGTACTCCAGTCTTCAGTGTCACATGATCCTTCACAAATCATTCTCATATGAGGATCTGATGCTCAACACACATTTATGATTATCAATGTTGAAAACTGAAGGATCATGTGACACTGAAGACTGGAGAAATGATGATATTTCACAATTTTTACTGTATTTTTGTATTTTTAATTAAATAAATGCAGCCTTGTTGAGCATAAAAGACGACTTCAAACACATTAAAAATCTTACCGATCAAATACATTTGAATGGCAGTGTACGGCGTGATAAATTGTGCATGAAATGCTCAAATTGCGTTGTCGATCCTGACCAAAGCGACGACAACACGCACTGAATCGCTCCTGCTGTGCACTCCGATCATTGTAGGATGGGATTAAATGTTTTTAGCTGGGAACGATCATGCTGAAACATTTTATGTGCATTACATAATAATGCAGTGCTCATGTTTCGGTGCTGTAACACTGTGTTTTGTGAGATTTTGTAGTCGGTGGTTTCACTGCTTCTATTTTTGTGTTGATGGTCAATAAAACATGCCCTGATAAGAGATGTCATTGTTGTTTGGCACACAGTAATGAACTGGTGTGAAAGTTGAGTCTAATCTAGTGCTATGTCATTTTGCACGCTTACATTTGCATAGTCGGGGTTTCCGTGGGTCTTAAAAAAAAGTCTTGATTTGACCTTCCACAATGTAATGTCTTAAATTGGATCAGAAAGTCTTAAGTTCAATATCATGGCATTTAAATTAGGGCCCTATGATCTCTGTGATGTAGAAAATGTGAACAAAATTGCAGAATCCATTCATAATAATTGAATTTACTGCAGAATATCACCGAATTTGTCAAAGTTTGGACGAATAAATCAAAAGTAGGTCAGAACACTTAAAGAGACAGTTCACCTAAAAATGACAATGATCATCATTTCCTCGCCTTAATGTCGTTCCAAACCCGTCAGACTTTCCTTCATCATATCAAGCCATCGAGTCTCTTCAGAACATCTGGAATAATCCGTTTGATTCATATGGATTAATTTAAGGATCTCTTTCTGAACTTACTGAAGCGTTAAAGTTGCTTAGACTGTCAATGGAGGGACAGAAAGCTTTCCCATTTCATAAAAATATCTTCATTTGTGTTCCAAAGATGAACGAAAGTCAGTCAAGTTTAATGTAAACATTAAAGCCGGAGAAAAATTTAAACAGAATAAACTATAAAACAAAACAAAAAGATAGAACAGATTTGCTCTGAATTTAAGTGCATGCTCTGCAAAAATGACGTTCGTCCTCCAGGATTTTTGTTTTCCAGCACAAATTTAAAACATCCTTAGATCAAGACACATTTAATGACATGCAAAATTAAGAAACTAAGTCATGTTTTGTGATAAATCTTATGAAAATAATTTTATGATTAAAACAAGAGCAAATATCTGCCAATGGGTTCATAAAAATCAATTAATTCAAATGCAAGTCATTTTCATACCCAATGACAGATATGTTCTTGTTTTAAGCATAAACTCACTTAATTGTTTAATTTCTCAGAAAACAAGCATTCTTCATTGTTGCATGTCATTAAATGTGTCTTGATCTAAGGATGTTTTGAATTTGTGCTGGAAGACAAAAATCCTGAGGACGAACATCATTTTTTGCAGTGCATGCTATTAAATTTAGAGTAAATCATGGGCTAATTTTCATTTTTGGGTGAACTATCCCTTAAAGCTATTCAATTTATAAAGATCTGTTGGAAATGTTTTCACACTTTGAAGCGTCACTAATACTCACTGTGTGCCTAGACGTTCACATTTAGAGAACAGACTGACTTTATTCCTTTAATTGGTCTTAAAAAGGTCTTAAATTGACCTTCATAACCTGCAGAAACCCTGATAGTCTTCGGCAACGTCTCTCCATAGCAACTGCTAGAGTTAGACGGTGAGTTAAACATTTCTACCGTTTCCTCCAAGGCTGCACATCTAAACGGCATCTCTTAAATGAGCTTCTGAAAATGTCACGTCTCAAAAAAACATTCCTGAGGAACAAACCCTTATTCCGCACTTACTTTAAACACATAGCTATGCTGAAGAGATCTGCTGATCTTGTTCCCCATTCTCTCTCTCGTTCTGCTTTTTTGCTTCTGCATTACTCTTTAGTTTACTCTTAACTGCCTTTCTATCTCACGTTTCTTGCTCGTGTGATTAAATTCTGTGATGTTCCTCATTTGTCAGTTGCTTGTATAAAAGCCTCCGCTATATGACACTTTACACTTAATTCACTAGTTCCTGTTGTGCTGGGTTAGACTCTACTCTGAAGTAAGAGTTAATTTAGTTCCCCAAAGGCGTTCCTAGATCTAAAATCGTTCCCATTATTGGTACTTAGTTCTAGGAACTATGAAAAGATCCCTTTGGTGGGAAAGTCCCTATTGTTACTTAATGCAAGTAATTGTTAACTAATGGACCTTATTGTAAAGTTACCAATGCAGGGCATGAAGTTTAATTTTTTTTCCCAAGGTGCACCTGTGCTCTTAAATTGAAATGTGTGTGTGTGTGTGTATATATATATATATATATATGCACTGAACAAAATTATACATACAACACGTGTTTCTATGTACATAAAAGGCCTATTTCTCTCAAACATTGCTCACAAATCTGTCTAAATTTGTGTTAGTGAGCACTTCTCCTTTGCCGAGATTATCCATCCCCCTCACAGGTGTGGCATAGCAAGATGCTGATTAGATGATTATTGCACAGGTGTGCCTTAGGCTGGCCACAATATAATTTTTGAAATAATATTGCAGCTGCTCATTCAGGCGAGGGAGATAAAATATGCATTCTTACAACCGTATACAACATATTACAATATAAACACTGTAAACATTGTCATAATTGATCAGCATTAGTTCGTAAGCGATCGGTTGGCATAAATGTGCCTGAGTCTGTAGAAACGCACAACAGCGCCATCTTCAGGCTTTGAAACGTGAAGCGCTCACATTTGTTTAATGAAATCAGAGCCTTTTGAAGTTTAATAATCACATTAGGCAGTATCGCGAGTTATGTTTTTCCATCCCCAAAATATTAGACGCCTTAAAATGATCATTAAGACACTTTGTTACACCATTAAAGGTATTGAAGACTTTTTGATCTTGCATTTAAGAAAATATATTTTTCACACACATGCTCCAATACATTTTGCAGTTGTCCATTTTTAGTCGCAAATGTGAGTGAAATCAGTTCAGAACTAGACAGAAGGTCACACATTTGAGCTTCCATGTGCATTAATTGATATTATTAACCCTTTAAGCCCATGTGGGTGTTAATTTGACACTTTCCACCACCGAAAGCACCAACAGTGGCACGTGAGCATCAGAACTGGACCACGAGCAATGGAAGAAGGTGGCCTGGTCTGATGATCACGTGTTCTTTTACATCACGTGGATGGCCGGGTGTGTGTGCGTGGCTTACCTGGGGAACACATGGCCCCAGGATGCACTATGGGAAGAAGGCGAGCCGGCGGAGGCAGTGTGATGCTTTGGGCAATGTTCTGCTGGGAAACCTTGGGTCCTGCCATCCATGTGGATGTTCCTTTGACACGTCCCACCTACCTAAGCATTGCTGAGACCATGTACAGCCTTTCATGGAAACGGTATTCCCTGGTGGCTGTGGCTCTTCCAGCAGGATAATGCTCCCGACACAAAGCACAAATGCTTCAGGAATGGTTTGAGGAGCACAACAACGAGTTTGAGGTGTTGACTTGGCCTCCAAATTCCCCAGATCTCAATCCAATCGAGCATCTGTGGGATGTGCTGAACATACAAGCAACTTACAGGACTTAAAGGATCTGCTGCTAACATCTTGGTGCCAGATACCACAGGTCTAGTGGAGTCCATGCCTCGACGGGTCAGCAAAAGAGGGACCAACACAATATTAGGAAGGTGGTCATAATGTTATGCCTGATTAGTGTATTTAGAAAAATTTAAAAACACTGATTGTACAGACTTTGAATACAATTATTAGATTTATTGTAATTTTTAGAATACAACATAAATTCAGATTATAAAACAAGTTGAATTTACTCTTCCATAAGCTTAAAATAGTACCATTTTATTATTTTAAAAGAATGTATAACTTTTTGTTTATACTGTGCATTATTATATTCATTAAAATATTTACACTCATCAAGTTAAGATCATTCAATTGAACTAAGCAGCATTTACAGAGGCTGATGTGCTTCATTAAGCATGTTATATAACATTTCATAATGTGTCACGCCTGATCGCTTACGAAGCACTAGGTTATTAACAGAAGCTGATGCTGGTCACGTCACTGGTAACTGCACGTCCATGATCGTGGTGTCACTAGCTCCCAGAAGCTTGTCTGCTTCGAAAAAATGCAAACATGAAATTATGAACTTGTTGTTAAATATGATTTACGGCGTTGTAGAACAGAAAATTAACTGTGTTGAAGAAGAAATGCTTGTTCTTAAAGGGACTGTTCATGCAAAAATGAATATTTTATTACAATTTGCTCACCCTTGTGTTGTTCCAAACCCTTTTGACTTGCAATGAAATGGTGATTTACTCAGTGACCCTGCAGTGCCACCAAGTGGATGTTGTTTCATGTCATTAAATTACCATTTGTAGTACAGTTCTACAATAGATTTTGCCACCTCTATTCTACTATCTCTTGTTTCATAACTTTATATCACTCTCTGCTTTTTTGTTCTGCTATTTCTGAGCAGTCACCACATCTCACACCATCTGTCAGTGTGTTCTTCCGCTGGCTTTGCTGGTCTTGTAACTTAATCCTGGACCGAACTTAATCGTCAGTCTTTGAGCGACCTCTGCACTTTGAGCCTTTGTGATCAAACAGTGATCCGTTAATCAAAGGGGAAGTGTGAGTGTTTTTATTGTGGGTTTGGGAGCTTTGGCCGTGTGTGCTGCTTATAGAGGCGTTCAAAAAAAAAAAAAATTATGGCGGAAAGAATAAAATTGCATTTTGCGACGTGTCATGAGAAAAAAAGGCAGAATAGCAATGTGTAAATTCGGTATTACGAGGGAAAAAGTCTGAATTGCGAGGTATGAATTCGGCATTATGAAAAAAAGTCAGAATTGCGAGGTATGAATTCGGCATTACGAAAAAAAGTCAGAATTGCGTAAATTCGGTTTCACGAGACAAAAAGTCAGAATAGCACGTTTTAAACTCAGTATTACAAGAAAAAAAACTGAATAGTGTGGTGTAAATTCGGTATTACGAGAAAAAAAGTCTGAATTGTTAGGTTTGAATACGGTATTACGAGAAAAAAAACGTCAGTATAGGGAGTTGTAAAATTCGGTATTACGAGAAAAAAGTCAAAATTGCTACTTTTAAATCCGGTATTAAGAAAAAAAGTCAGAATAGCAAGTTGTAAACTCAGTATTACAAGAAAAAAAACGGAATAGTGTGGTGTAAAATCGGTATTACGAGAAAAAAAACGTCAGTAAAGGAAGTTCTAAAATTCGGTATTATGTGAAAAAAAAAAAGTCAAAATTGTGACTTGTAAATATTAAGAGGAAAAAAAAGTCAAAATTGCAGAATAGTGAGATGTAAACTCAGAATTACGAGAAAAAGTCAGAATTGCTACATGTAAATTCGGTATTACGAAGTCAGAAATGTTAGGTTTGAATACAGTGTACGAGAAATAAAGTCGGAATAGTGAGTTGTAGAATTCGGTATTACGAGAAAAAAGTCAGAAATGTTAGGTTTGAATACAGTGTACGAGAAATAAAGTCGGAATAGTGAGTTGTAGAATTCGGTATTACGAGAAAAAAAAAGTCAGAATTGTTAGGTTTGAATACAGTGTTACGAAAAATAAAGTCAGAATAGTGAGTTGTAGAATTCGGTATTACGAGAAAAAAAAGTCAGAATTGCGAGTTGTAAACTTTTATTTGAGAAAAGTCCAAATTGCGAGTTGTAAATTCAGTATTAAGAGGGAAAAACTGTCAGAATTGCGAGTTGTAAATTCTGTATTACGAGAAATAAAGTCAGAATTGCGAGATGTAAATTTGGTATAACGAGAAATAGTCAAATTTGCGAGGTATGAAATTGGGATTACGAGAGAAAAAATATTCAGAATTGTAACTTTCGGTATTTGAGAAACTCCAAACTGTGAGATATAGGCTAAACTGTACTGTAACTGTGACTTGTAAATTCAGTATTACGAGAAGAAAACTCAGAATTGCGAGGTATGAATTCGATATTACGAGAAAAAAAAAAGTCATACCCTATTTGTGAGGTGTAAATTCGGTATAATGAGAGTCAGAATTGCAAGGTGTAAATTCGGTATTGTGAGAAAAAAGTCAGAATTGCGAGTTCTAAATTCAGTATTTGAGAGAGTCAGAAATGCGAGTTCTAAAGTCAGACATGCGAGTTCTAAAGTCAGACATGCGAGTTCTAAAGTCAGACATGCGAGTTCTAAAGTCAGAATTTGAGAGAGTCAGAATTGCGAGTTTTAAAGTCAGAATTGCAAATTCTAAAGTCGGAATTGCGAGTTCTAAAGTCGGAATTGCAAATTCTAAAGTCAGAATTTGAGAGAGTCAGAATTGTGAGTTCTAAAGTCAGAATTGCGAGTTCTAAAGTCAGAATTGCGAGTTCTAAAGTCAGAATTGCAAGGTCTAAAGTCAGAATTGTGAGTTCTAAATTCAGTATTTGAGATAGTCAGACATGCGAGTTCTAAAGTCAGAATTGCGAGTTCTAAAGTCGGAATTGCAAATTCTAAAGTCAGAATTGCAGGTCTAAAGTCGGAATTATAGTTCTAAATTCAGTATTTGAGATAGTCAGACATGCGAGTTCTAAAGTCAGAATTGCGAGTTCTAAAGTCGGAATTGCAAATTCTAAAGTCAGAATTGCGAGTTCTAAAGTCGGAATTGCAAATTCTAAAGTCAGAATTTGAGAGAGTCAGAATTGCGAGTTCTAAAGTCAGAATTTGAGATAGTCAGACATGCGAGTTCTAAAGTCAGACATGCGAGTTCTAAAGTCAGACATGCGAGTTCTAAAGTCAGAATTTGAGAGAGTCAGAATTGCGAGTTTTAAAGTCAGAATTGCAAATTCTAAAGTCGGAATTGCGAGTTCTAAAGTCGGAATTTGAGAGAGTCAGAATTGTGAGGTCTAAAGTCAGAATTGAGAGGTCTAAAGTCAGAATTGCGAGGTCTAAATTCAATATTTGAGAAAGTCGGAATTGCGAGTTCTAAAGTCAGAATTTGAGATAGTCAGACATGCGAGTTCTAAAGTCAGAATTGCAAATTCTAAAGTCAGAATTGCGAGTTCTAAAGTCGGAATTGCAAATTCTAAAGTCAGAATTTGAGAGAGTCAGAATTGCGAGTTCTAAAGTCAGAATTTGAGATAGTCAGACATGCGAGTTCTAAAGTCAGACATGCGAGTTCTAAAGTCAGACATGCGAGTTCTAAAGTCAGAATTTGAGAGAGTCAGAATTGCGAGTTTTAAAGTCAGAATTGCAAATTCTAAAGTCGGAATTGCGAGTTCTAAAGTCAGAATTTGAGAGAGTCAGAAGTCAAGAATGCGAGTTCTAAAGTCAGAATTAAGTAGTTCTAAAGTCAGAATTGCGAGTTCTAAAGTCAGAATTGCGAGTTCTAAAGTCAGAATTGTGAGGTCTAAAGTCAGAATTGCGAGGTCTAAAGTCAGAATTGCGAGTTCTAAATTCAATATTTGAGATAGTCAGACATGCGAGTTCTAAAGTCAGAATTGCAAATTCTAAAGTCGGAATTGCGAGTTCTAAAGTCAGAATTATGCGAGGTCTAAAGTCGGAATTGCGAGTTCTAAAGTCAGAATTTGAGATAGTCAGACATGCGAGTTCTAAAGTCAGAATTGCAAATTCTAAAGTCGGAATTGCGAGTTCTAAAGTCGGAATTGCAAATTCTAAAGTCAGAATTTGAGAGAGTCAGAATTGCGAGTTCTAAAGTCAGAATTTGAGATAGTCAGACATGCGAGTTCTAAAGTCAGACATGCGAGTTCTAAAGTCAGAATTTGAGAGAGTCAGAATTGCGAGTTTTAAAGTCAGAATTGCAAATTCTAAAGTCGGAATTGCAAATTCTAAAGTCAGAATTTGAGAGAGTCAGAATTGTGAGTTCTAAAGTCAGAATTGCGAGTTCTAAAGTCAGAATTGCGAGTTCTAAAGTCAGAATTGCGAGGTCTAAAGTCAGAATTGCGAGGTCTAAAGTCAGAATTGCGAGTTCTAAATTCAATATTTGAGATAGTCAGACATGCGAGTTCTAAAGTCAGAATTGCAAATTCTAAAGTCAGAATTGCGAGTTCTAAAGTCGGAATTGCAAATTCTAAAGTCAGAATTGCGAGTTCTAAAGTCAGAATTTGAGATAGTCAGACATGCGAGTTCTAAAGTCAGAATTGCAAATTCTAAAGTCGGAATTGAGTTCTAAAGTGAATTGCAAATTCTAAAGTCAGAATTTGAGAGAGTCAGAATTGCGAGTTCTAAAGTCAGAATTTGAGATAGTCAGACATGCGAGTTCTAAAGTCAGACATGCGAGTTCTAAAGTCAGACATGCGAGTTCTAAAGTCAGACATGCGAGTTCTAAAGTCAGAATTTGAGAGAGTCAGAATTCAAGTGCGAGTTTTAAAGTCGGAATTGCGAGTTCTAAAGTCGGAATTGCAAATTCTAAAGTCAGAATTTGAGAGAGTCAGAATTGCGAGGTCTAAAGTCAGAATTGCGAGGTCTAAAGTCAGAATTGCGAGTTCTAAAGTCAGAATTGCGAGTTCTAAAGTCAGAATTTGAGAGAGTCAGAATTGTGAGGTCTAGAGTCAGAATTGAGTTCTAAAGTCAGAATTTGAGAGAGTCAGAATTGCGAGGTCTAGAGTCAGAATTGCGAGGTCTAAAGTCAGAATTGCGAGGTCTAAAGTCAGAATTGCGAGGTCTAAAGTCAGAATTGCGAGTTCTAAATTCAGTATTTGAGAGAGTCAGAATTGCGAGGTCTAAAGTCAGAATTGCGAGGTCTAAAGTCAGAATTGCGAGGTCTAAAGTCAGAATTGCGAGTTCTAAATTCAGAATTGCGAGTTCTAAATTCAGTATTTGAGAGAGTCAAGTGCGAGGTCTAGAGTCAGAATTGCGAGGTCTAAAGTCAGAATTGCGAGTTCAGAATTGTGAGATAAAAAGCTGTGATTATTATGTTTTTTATTCTGTGGCGGAAGCGATCTTCCACAATCCACACTGATCAGGCTTACCCCGGTTCGCGGGCAGTGGATCTGCGCGTACCACTCCAGACAGTACAGACAGACGTGGATGCCCTGACCGATGAACAGGCACGTCCACATGATGATGTTCCACACCGGGCTCTTACGCTTGTCGTTCATGGCGAAGTTGAACACCACTGGAAAGGTACAAAAAAAATCACATTTCTGGCTGCTCTTTAACTCTGTCCCGCACCCTAGTGAGCTCCTAACGAGTCGTCAAGCCGTCTAGATATTTCATGTTGATCAAAATCTTACGGTAGCAATGCATGCATATATTTATTTATTTTACAGATGAGGAAATCGTAGAATGGGTTCAGCAAAACATACATATGTATAGTAAATAAAATTGGTAACACTTTACAATAAATAGAAAAATAGCTTAATTTAACATGAACTAACGATGAAAAATACCGTATTTTTACGCAATATAAGGCGCACTTAAAAGCCTTGCATTTTTTTCAAAAAACGACAGTGCGCCTTATAATCCGGAGCGCCTTATATATGGATCAAGGCGCTCTGTCAAAATGTTTCAGTATGAAAAACCAATAAAAACAATTTAATAATAATAAAATGTTTCAGTACGACTGGTAAACTACAAAGCCGCACCGCTTGCAGCATTACGGCTACCGTAGTCAGTAAACACCGGGACTGTGCTTTCGGATAATGACGACCGGGCAGGCTGGATGCCGTAGTCGCCCAACTGTTCAATTCGGACACTGAAGAAGAAGAATTCGAGGGATTCGTGGACGGGGAATGAACTGAAAAAGTGAGCTTTACGTGTTATATGTAACTGAACAATGTGGAGTTATGCACTTACGTTTGATTTAGTGGTATCCGACTGTTTCTTTTACTAGGCTACGTGTTTACTGAATTAAGGAAAAGTTCCCCTCCACGTTTGGGAGAAAATTTAGCAAGGCTGGGAGATATTGTTTATATGCACATCAATGTTTGAACAACGTTACCATGGGAGTGAATGGAGTTGTCAGAACGCTTAATAAAGTTGGACTTTATCTGTTTTGTTGACATTCCCTTTAGCACAGCTCCATGGATGCATAACGCAAACGTTTGACTGCAGTATCTTCTATTCTATGCGCATTATAATCCGGTGCGCCCTATATATGAAAACAGTTCTAAAATAGGCCATTCATTGAAGGTGCGCATTATAATCTGGTGCGCCTTAGAGTGCGGAAAATACGGTACTTCATTTTAATGTCAACATTTACTAATACATTATTAAAATCAAGGTTTTGCAACAGATTTCATATCACAGTTTTTATCAAAAACAAGCACTTCAACTGTGCATGACTATTTGTGAAAGTCTTAGAAATGCATTCATATTTTTATAATTCAATTTTACATGTTGTCTCGCGTTCTTACCACCGATCCCGGCGAATGTACAGAACATCACCGGGTAGAAGAATCCGAAGCCCAAGGTGAAGGCGTATTCATGAACTACTGCAGAAACGGCAAAAACAGACAGTGTGGCCACCGAGCGGAGTTTATAACCTGACAGCTGAGGGGTTCAGCAGAGATTCATGGTCAGAATTATTAACACATGACACGCATTTCAACAGTGAGATTCATGAGTGTCAGAGCTCACCCGGAGGAAGTCTCTGTAGCAGTAATAATAGAGCCAGTCATGGACGACGATGTTCCATGTGCGATAATAATTGGCAAAGGAAGTCGAGTTCCACCAGTCCTGCAATACATTTATTACAGTATTTATTAATCTTTGCTAACGTTAGTAAATAAACATACAACTGTTCATTGTTAATTCATGACATATCAGGTCCATTAAATAATATTAACAGACACATTTTGATTTTAATAATGTATTAGTAAATGTTGAAATTATTTGATTACTGTTTCATGGTTCATGTGAACTACTGTAGTTAAAAAATGGAACCTTTTATTGTGAAGTGTTTCTGTATATTGTCAAAAGTATTGGGACGCCCCTCCAGATCCCTGAGTTCAGGTGTTCAGTCCCTTCATGGCCACAGGTGTATAAATCAAGCTCTAGGTATGCAGACGCTTCTACACACATTTGTGAAAGAATGGCTCGCTCTCAGGAGCTCAGTGAACTCAAGCGTGGGACCGGGATAGGTTGCCACCTGTGCAATAAGTCCATTCCTGACATTTCCTCACTACTAAATATTCCACGCTCAACTGTTAGAGGGATTATAACAAAGAGGAAGAGATTGGGAACAACAGCAACTCAATCCCAGAGTGGGGTCAGCGCATGCTGAGGGTCACAGTGCACAGAAGTCACCAACTTTCTGCAGAGTCAATCGCTCCAGACCTCCAAACTCCTGTGGCCTTCAGATGAGCTCAAGAACAGTGCGGAGAGAGCTTCATGGAATGGGTTTCCGTGGCGAGCAGCTCATCCAAGCCTTACATCTCCAAGAGCAATGCAAAGCGTGGGATGCAGTGGGGTAAAGCACGCCGCCACTGGACTCTAGAGCAGTGAGACGTGTTCTCTGAGTGACCAATCACGCTTCTCCCATGCACGAGTCTGGAGAACGGGACTTGCCTGACTGCATTGTGCCAAGTGTAAAGTTTGGTGGAGGGGGGATTATGGGATGGGGTTGTTTTTCAGGGTTTGGGCTCGGCCCCTTAGTTCCAGTGAAAGGAACTCTTAATGCTTCACCAAGACCTTTTGGACAATTTCATGCTCCCAACTTTGTGGGAACAGTTTGGGGCGGCCCTTCCTGTCCCAACATGACTGCGCTCCAGTGCACAAAGCGTCGCTCCATAAAGACATGGATGAGCGAGTTTGGTGTGGAGGAACTGGACTGGCCTGGACAGAGTCCTGACCTCATCCCGATAGAACACCTTTGGGATGAATTAGAGCGGAGACTGCGAGCCAGGCCTTCTCGTCCAACATCAGTGCCTGACCTCACAAATGCGCTTCTAGAAGAATGGTCAAAAATTCCCATAAACACACTCCAACTCTTCTGGGAAGGCTTTCCACAAGGTTTAGAAGCTGTTATAGATGCAAAGGGTGGGCCAACTCCATATTAAACCCTACGGATTGAGAATGGGAAGGCATTAAAGCTCATGTGCATGTAAAGGCAGGCGTCCCAAAACTTTTGCCAATATAGAGTAGATAGAAGATAGTTGATAACCTTGGCATTAAACTAACGAGAGTCCACTTACTTTGTAAAACATCCGGTCAGCAAAACGCAGCATCTCGGCGAAAGCATTGAGCCAACAGTGCAGGAATGCATAGAAGCCCAACATTAAGATGAGCATCCCTGAACACAACAATGAACAGAGACTCAAATCACACAGACTGTCTGAATGATAAACAGTTATTTCTTAATATTAACAGACTCTGCACAGTGAGTGAGGGAGGGAGGTCTGTGTCTGTCTTGCAGAAGCATTACACCGTTATGTGTTGTACACACCTGGAAAAGCGGCGTGGAAGAGCGCCAGGATGAGTGTGCGTGTGCTGAACGGCTGGTTGCTCTTGTTCCTGAACACTGGGATGCACAAGCGCACCAGGATGAAGTACAGATAGAACAGACTGGCCAAGATCTGCGAAGAACACAGGCACACGTGATCCTTACGGTGGGAAAATCTCTTGAAACTGTTTTTTAGAACCAAGTATTTTGTATTGTGACACAATTTTCATTACATTTCACTGTTAAATGACATTTTTTTCTGTTAAATATGCTCTAAATGTCCTTTTTAAATGTTATATATATATACACACACACACACACACACACAGCGGTCAGGCATAACATTATGACCACTGACAGGTGAGGTGAATAACACTGATCTCTTCCTCACCTGTTAGTGGGTGGGATATATTAGGCAGCAAGTGAACATTTTTTCCTCAGAGTTGATGTGTTAGAAGCAGGAAAAATGGGCAAGCGTAAGGATTTGAGCGAGTTTGACAAGGGCCAGATTGTGATGGCTAGACGACTGGGTCAGAGCATCTCCAAAACTGCAGCTCTTGTGGGGTGTTCCCGGTCTGCAGTGGTCAGGATCTATCAAAAGTGCTCCAAGGAAGGAACAGTGGAGAACCGGCCACAGGGTCATGGGCGGCCCAGGCTCATTGATGCACGTGTGGAGCGAAGGCTGGCCCGTGTGGTCCGATCAAACAGACGAGCTACTGGAGCTCAAACTGCTCAAGAAGTTAATGCAGGTTCTGATAGAAAGGGCTCAGAATACACAGAGCATCGCAGTTTGTTGCGTATTGGGCGGCATAGCCGCTGACCAGTCAGGGTGCCCATGCTGACCCCTGACCCCGCCGAAAGCACCAACAGTGGCACGTGAGCATCAGAACTGGACCACGGAGCAATGGAAGAAGGTGGCCTGGTCTGAGGAATCACAGAGACCACAGCACACCTTCAGGGGTCTAGTGGAGTCCATGCCTTGACGGATCAGCAAAAGAGGGACCAACACAATATTAGGGTCATAATATTATGCCTGATCGGTGTAAAATGTTGTTGATGATTTTCATTATAAACGTAATACTAATTAAAGGGTGAATGTGTGTAATTATCATGAAAATAATGTTACGATTCCTAACATTGTTTTTTGCATTGCTTTTCTTATCTTCATTTTTAGGTGAAACGTGACCCAGACACATGGAACAGTTGATTAGTCAATCCCACCTTTAGAAAGTTCATGCCAACGTAGTTCCATCTGATGTACGGGTTTCTGAAAGGGAACAACAAACACTGAGGATATTGATTTGTGAGTTTGTCAAGTCGTAATACAGTTACAGGCACAACAAGAAACGTTTACCGCGGATAGACCTCACGGTAGATCAGAGTTGGGCAAAACAGGAAGTACAAATAACTGGAGAGGGACGGATATCGCAGTGATTCATCTGGGAAAACAGACGTGAAGATCAGGGTTAAACCTCAGTCCTGTGTTTCAGTGTATATAAGGAATCCGCATTCAAAACCTGAAGGCTGACGGTACCTTTCTGTGGTGTGTTTTTGAGGACGGCTGGTGCGGTTTCACGGATAAACGAGTAGCTCTTCATCATAAATCTGATCTGAGAAGGAAAAGCAGGATTTTCACACAGATATGAGGAAACAACATGCTCCTCAAATCACATCGGACACAGAGGATTCACAAACTATGAGTTCAACTCTCTGCCCTGTTTTGTCCGTTAGGCCGCTGACCTCTTCCCTGACCTCTGACCCCCTATTTGAGCATGTCTGGTTTCATATGCATGATATCATGCCAGTAATTTAGTCATTTATTTAATTTGGCAAAGGGCAACCGACTTTGGTCCCTGAACCCCAAATGAACCTTGGCACAATATTATTAAAACCCAGTTAGTTATCCATTAATTTATTACATTTCTACCTTCACATTATATTGTATTATTATATTATTTATATTATATTAATTACATTTATTTTATATATATATATATATATATATATATATATATATATATATATATATTAAATGTGTAACTTATTTGGGATTATACATTTAATTATCATGTAGATCATATTTAAAAATGTCTTTTATATTAAATAATAATATTAAAATCTATTTATTTTATTTAATTATAATCAAATTATATATGTAATTTATTTCTGATGAGGTCTTAATTAATTATCATGTACATTTATATATAAAAATATATATTAAGTATAAGTAAAGATTATCACTAAATAATATTTATATTCTATTTGACTTAATTATCATTAAATTATTTATGTAATTTTGATTATATACTTAATTATATATCAATTATCTAAATTGTATATTAAAATAAATTGTATATGAAATAATTAAATCAATTTGTGTGTATATATATATAAAAAAGTAATAATTGATTTAGAATTATCATGAAAATATATATGTAATTTATGTATGTATATGTATATATGTAGATAATATTTAAATAATACAAAACTATATATATAGTTTTATATATGTTTATGTGTACATACACATACATACATACAAACGAGTGTGAGTGTGAGTGTGAGTGTGAGTGTGAGTGTGAGTGTGAGTGTGAGTGTGAGTGTGAGTGTGAGTGTGAGTGTGAGTGTGAGTGTGAGTGTGAGTGTGAGTGTGTGTGTGTGTGATGGGTAGGTTTAGGGGCAGTGTGTGTGTGTGTGTGTGTGTGTGTGTGTGTGTGTGTGTGTGTGTGTGTGTGTGTGTGTGTGTGATGGGTAGGTTTAGGGGCAGTGTAGGGGGATAGAAAATACGGTTTGTACAGTATAAAATGCATTACGTCTATGGAATGTCCCCACATTTCACAAAAACAAACGTGTGTGTGTGTGTAGTTACAAATAATTTAATTTGATATTAAAAAATATATATTAAATGACGTGTATATACATTTATACATATATAACAAGTATATATAATTTCATAAATAAAGTAGATTAAGTGTAGCGTGTGGTTTGTATATTCCCAGTACCTGTTCTAATATGATGATGAATCGTGAGGCGGGTGGCAGCTGATAATGCAGGACGACATACACTGGAAATATTCCCAGCATGCTCATCTGAGCAGCACACAGTACGAGCGCCGAGCCCGCGGACACACACGTCCTGCAGCGGCTGCTGTGGTACCGTCCGCCCCACACGCGCAGAATGTGGTACGGCCCGAGCAGAGTGTAGGCCAACATGAGCGTCCAGGCCCAGATGACCGTACTCAACTGACCAAACGCGTAATAGAACAGGTCAAAGTCCAGAACCAGCCTGAAACATACACACACACACACACACTCAGTGTCAGGCGTATTTCAGTGTGACTGTCTGTTTTTGATGCTTCATTTATATATTTATACTCACACACACACGCTCTCTCATACACACACATTCTCATACATATGCACACGCTCTCTCACTCACACTCATACATACACACACGCGCACACTCTCGCACACACTAACATGCTCTCTCACTCACAGATACACAGTCAAATACACAAGCTCTGACACACACACACACACTATCACAAACACATACACACTGCTCACGCTCACACACATACGCTCATACATACACACACACACACACACTCTCGCACACTAACACATGCACGCTCACAGTCACACAAACACACTGTCTCACACACAATCTCTCACACACAATCTCTCACACAGACTCTCACAGTCACACAAACACACTGTCTCACACACAATCTCTCACACAGACTCTCACAGTCACACAAACACACTGTCTCACACAGACTCTCACAGTCACACAGACACACTGTCTCACACACAATCTCTCACACACAATCTCTCACACACAATCTCTCACACACAATCTCTCACACACAATCTCTCACACAGACTCTCACAGTCACACAGACACACTGTCTCACACACAATCTCTCACACAATCTCTCACACACAATCTCTCACACAATCTCTCACACAGACTCTCACAGTCACACAGACACACTGTCTCACACACAATCTCTCACACACAATCTCTCACACACAATCTCTCACACACAATCTCTCACACACAATCTCTCACACAGACTCTCACAGTCACACAGACACACTGTCTCACACACAATCTCTCACACACAATCTCTCACACACAATCTCTCACACAGACTCTCACAGTCACACAGACACACTGTCTCACACACACTGTCTCACACACAATCTCTCACACACAATCTCTCACACACAATCTCTCACACACAATCTCTCACACAGACTCTCACAGTCACACAGACACACTGTCTCACACACAATCTCTCACACAGACTCTCACAGTCACACAAACACACTGTCTCACACACAATCTCTCAAACACAATCTCTCACACAGACACTCACAGTCACACAAACACACAAACACACTCATGCTCACACACAAACTCACGCATACACGCTCATACATACACACTGCTCACGCTCACACACATACGCTCATACATACACACACACTCTCGCACACTAACACATGCACGCTCACAGTCACACAAACACACTGTCTCACACACAATCTCTCACACACACTCTCACAGTCACACAAACACACTGTCTCACACACAATCTCTCACACACACTCTCACAGTCACACTCTCACACAAACACACTCATGCTCACACACAAACTCACGCATACACACTTAAACACACTCACGCTCTAACACACACACACACACAGTCACACTTACACACAGTCACACTCACTCACACACACACTTACATACACACTCTCACACAAACACACTCATGCTCACACACACAAACTCACGCATACACGCTCATACATACACACACTCACACTCACGCGCTCACACAAACTCACGCATACACACATAAACACACTCACGCTCTAACACACACACACAGTCACACTTACACACAGTCACACTTACTCACACACACACTTACATACACACTCTCACACAAAAAAACTCATGCTCACACACAAACTCACGCTCATACATACTCACATAAACACACTCACGCTCTAACACACAGTCACACTCATTCACACACACACTCATGCTCACACACACAAACTTGCGCATGCACGCTCATACATACAAACTCACACAAAAACACTCACACACAAACTCATGCATACACACTTAAACACTCTCACAATCTCACATGCTAACACACACACACGCACTCTCTCACACACTTTCACACTCACAGTCACACAAACACACTGTCTCACGCTCACAGACACAAACTCATGCATACACGCTCACACAAACACACTGTCATAAACACACTCACACTCTCACACACACAAACTCACGCATACACACTTAAAAACACACACACTCTCACACACACACAAACTCACGCATACACACATAAACACACTCACGCTCTAACACACACACACACACAGTCACACTTACACACAGTCACACTCACTCACACACACACTTACATACACTCTCACACAAAAACTCATGCTCACACAAACTCACGCATACACACATAAACACACTCACGCTCTAACACACACACACAGTCACACTTACTCACACACACACTTACATACACACTCTCACACAAAAAAACTCATGCTCACACACAAACTCACGCTCATACATACTCACATAAACACACTCACGCTCTAACACACACACACAGTCACACTTACACACAGTCACACTTACTCACACACACACTTACATACACACTCTCACACAAAAAAACTCATGCTCACACACAAACTCACGCTCATACATACTCACATAAACACACTCACGCTCTAACACACACACACACAGTCACACTTACACACAGTCACACTCATTCACACACACACTTACATACACACTAACACAATCATGCTCACACACACAAACTTGCGCATGCACGCTCATACATACAAACTCACACAAAAACACTCACACACAAACTCATGCATACACACTTAAACACTCTCACAATCTCACATGCTAACACACACACACGCACTCTCTCACACACTTTCACACTCACAATCTTTCACACTCACAGTCACACAAACACACTGTCTCACGCTCACAGACACAAACTCATGCATACACGCTCACACAAACACACTGTCATAAACACACTCACACTCTCACACACACAAACTCACGCATACACACTTAAAAACACACACACAAACTCACGGATACACACTTAAAAACACTCACACTCTAACACACACAGTCACACTCACTCACACACACATGCAAACACTTACATACACACTTTCACACACACACACACACTTACATACACTCTCTCACACACACACACACACACACAAACCTGCCCTGGTCGATGTAGTCCACTGCTAAAGTGCTCATGATGAACAGGAATAGAGCAGCGATGAACATGTTGTAGATGGTCCTGATGTGACTGATCTCAAATAACTCACTGGCGAGAGAGGAACACTTTTTTTGTGCCATTTTTGGTTAAAAATATTAATAATAATAAATATAGATGCAAGCTGCGATTAAGGGGCCAAGCACAAAGATGTCACAACAAATCATGCAGGCATGGCTGGTTATCAGACCACCTGAAACAATAAGCAATCAAACGTGGCTAAAAATGCCTAAAAATATCATAAATACAGTCACTAGTAATATTTTAATGGTTTATCGCTTTTGAGTAATAAGTGGCGCTGTGACCAAATTGATATGCTGTGGTCAGAGTGAGGTGACCGTGACACAAGCAAAGTTTGGTGTCAGTATGATTGCAGAGATACAGGCTCAGAGTCACTTTCACATCAGAACAGTTTTTGTCTATTGACATGAAATCCCTCACTTGTTGTCAGCACAGTCTGAAGATGATATGATTTGATTTTGGGGGAAATCGGACTAACGGTCTAAAAGGAGTTTGAAAAAGTATGTCATGAAAATATGGTAAAATTGGTATCCATGTTCTCGGCATGATCCAAGGAATTAAGACCAATTTCATTACAATATTCTAATTTAATCAAAAGTTATTAGCATTTTTTTAAACAATCTTTTGACCATAAAACCTTTTGAGTACTGTAAGTGCACTGTGGGATTGCGTTTAGGATTGCGGAGTATTAGCTTTGTCCAGGCTGAAAAATGCTGTTATTGTTTTTTGTCATGATTTGAGCGTTTAGAAACAAATTGAATGAGACGGTTGATGTCAGATTTCATTGGTATCGTAAGCTTGGTCAACAGTTCCCATTCAAAGAGATATGAGCTGCACTTTCATACCCAAGAGGTGTTTCAAAGATGGCCACCGAGTGAAATGACTAGTCTCAAAGGGACTTTGACCAGATTTAAAGAGTTTTGTAATTTTTGTCAAAACCATTCAGAAGCTATAAGCAAAATTAGCCATTTTTTATATCTCCTGACCACTAGGTGGCACTGCACCCAAAACTCATGAATCAGGTCGTGGTTGTCATAACACACACCAAGTATACAGAATACACTAAAGCGTTGTGGTGATATAGCCTCATGTGCATTTTGGCGGGCACTTGTTTGCACGTTATTCAAGACTAAAAAAGACTAATTTTTTGTGAAAATCTGAATGAAAATTCAAAAAGGCAGGAACATTTTCTTGACGGAAAATCGAATCGTCTTCAGCCGAGGAATCAGAATTGTTTTTCTAGCCTTTACGGTTCAAAAGTTATCAACATTAACGAAAATGCAAATTTGGAGACTTGGTGGCGCCAGAGGGATTGATTTAGAGACTCTAAATTTGCTATAGTGACCATTCAGACTGTCCTCTATCAGTGTGCCACATGTAATAACATTCCCGTAAGCTGTTCTATGGGCTGCCATAGATTTAAGAGTGGAAGAAGAAGAAACTGAAGAATAATAAGAACGCATATATATATAAATATAGCTGCAAGCAGCGATACGGGGCCAAACCCTGAAGAGCCAGCAACAGCAGTGCAGAGCCAGGGCCCTCATTTATCAACAGCGCATAGAAAAGCTTTTATATTTTGTCCTACAAATGAAATTTAGAATGTTTCTAAGTAGAAGAAAATCCGTATTCATCAAACACGCAGTTCTTACGCACATGAGAAAGCAGTCATTGTTGATAAGCCCCACATGTGCATGCTCGTTCACGGTCATTAGCATTCGGACACGCCTCCAATGAACCATATATGGTGACAACACATCCCTTTAAAAATCATGTGATTGTGTTTTCCTCACTGCATTAATGGCAAAGAAGAGGAACTTCACAAACACAGAATGAGTCACGAAACGACATTTAACAACAAATTTGCGTCACAAATGATTTGCACGTTAACAGAATGAGACCCTTTTCTATTTACATCATTAAATTTGTAGGTTGATGGTGCTTTAATGGTGATGTTGGTACAGTCTATGGCTCCAATAATGTTTGGGAATCTGGCGATAGCATTAAAGCCCCATTTTATTTTGGCTTGTTGAGGATTTCAGTAAGGGAACTGTAGGTTAGGGCCAAGGAAATAATTGCATCCAACATTTATTTTATAGAGTTTGACACCAATTACGCATCGTGTTTAAAATGACAAAATATATATAAATTTAGTGTTTTATAATTAAAGGAAATACAGGACATATGTAGATTGCTTAATCCATACTGTGACACTCTTAAATGCTTTTATGTGTTGTGTCGCTATTCTAGCACTAGATTCTCTGCGCAAGCGTGCAAAGAGGTGTGCTTAAATTTACACACATTTCTCCATGGAAGTACAAGTTGGTAGATCCCACACTTTGCGTGAAACTTTTCTTACGCGCTCATTACGCAATGTTGATAAATGAGGACCTTTAAGAGCCTACATAAAAAACACAGACGACATGCCTTTTACTTAGCTGCCGATGTTCAGTAGTTCAAGTGAGAAGTAACTCAAAATGAAGATTTTATATATAAATGCAACGCACGTTATTTTTAACTGATTAGGTTATTCTTAGAACGACACAATATCTGGAACAGATGCAACTTTTGCACCACGTCTAGCCTCTGTACCTCATGTGGCCTGGGCATGTGCCACACAGGATTCAAACCCAGGACCTGAGATTTTGTGCCAAAATGTCAAATCGTTTAAAAGATTTTGCAATTTATCATAAAATTCAAAAAGGTGGACTGATGGTTCGTCCCTAGGATTCGGCATGACACGAGGAATCCACAGGTCTATTTTTTGGACACACTGTTCAAAAGTTATGAGCAAAAACTGATTTTTTTCAGATCTCATGACCTGTAGGTGGCGCTGTTCCCAAATTTGGTATGGACCCTCAGAGCATGGTTCTGATGAAGTGTACCAAGTTTTATTTCAAATGATCAAAGTTTAGCCGAGATACAGCCTCTGAATCAACTTTGGGTCAACCATCGCTATTAAAAAGTGCATTTTTTAACTGGCGGTGGTGCTATAGAGTTGGAGTCCTAGAAACCCTAAATTTGAATAATCACTACAAGTGTGCTAATTTTCATTATTTTCCAACTTACGGTTCATACGGCTGCCATAGACTTCCATTGGTAAGAATAATAATAAAGTAAATTGATGACAATTGCATTATAATAAAACACTCAAAGTACCACATCATTTGTGTCAGACTTTTTGACAGTGTCAAGAATATCTTAATATTTTTATGAAATTGTTTATGAAGTCGTGACCTCTCACTTTTGGCATTTAGGATGTTTTGAAATGTTAACCTTTATGTTGTGTTCGGGTCATTTTGACCCGGAGAGAATTTTCTTTTTCCCGAAAATGTTAGTTATTGTTATCGCGTTGGACTGACTTTTCGCTCACAAAGGGTATAACTATTTTGGGGATTTTTTTCCCCCACCTTGTTACACTTGTGGTGTTCCTGGTCAAAAATGACCAGCTAACAAAAATAGCTAATAAATCTCTTATGTCACATTAATATTAGACTTAATCTTTTTGTCTACTTGCTTTCATTAAATTAGGACCGATATTGTATTTATTTTTTAAATTGACTGGTTGTAGGCCTTTTCCATTAACTGATGTAGTTTATTAACAAAAGGAAGTTTGCTGTAAATGTAAATATAAACTAGGCTGTGAGTCTTGTGGGTGGTTGCTAGGGTGTTGCTAGGGTGTTGTTGTAAACAGCACTAATAATACTTACTCCAGCAGTGAGCATCTGGCTATAAACACCTTCTCCTGATCCGGTTTGTGCCTGAAAATCAAAATATATGTGTACATATTTAGGACAATATCGCCTTCTGCATGAGAAACTGATTGGCAGGATGTGACATCACAGAAACGCTCACCTGTTGTTGGTGCTTCCCTTCTGGTCAGTGTGTGTTTGTGTGTTTGTGGACAGAGACTGCATTGAGTCTGTGAGCGCTCGCTCCAGCGCCTCATTCAGATGAGTCTGAACGTGACTGATCACCGCCGCTTTCATCCTCTGCTCAGAAACACGTGATGGAGCAGAGTCACATGATCAGATCATCAGCGGATCAATACCTGCTCCGTTAAACCCTGCTGGATAAACTCTATCAAGCTAGTCTTTGGTGGTCTAGGCTTTGGGCATTTTAAAATGCAAACCAGCTTAAACTGCCATATCCTATTGTTGTTTTTGTTTGTTTTTTAATTAAAGGCAAAAATCACCATGGTCATACTGCAATATGCATTACTAAAATAATATATTATATTTTTTTGTCTACAAATATGAGGGGAAATGTGATTGTCATGAAAATATCAAAATGAATATACACACCGATCAGGCATAACATTATGACCGGTGAAGTGAATAACACTGATCTCTTCCTCACCTGTTAGTGGGTGGGATATATTAGGCAGCAAGTGAACATTTTGTCCTCAGAGTTGATGTGTTAGAAGCAGGAAAAATGGGCTAAGCGTAAGGATTTGAGCGAGTTTGACAAGGGCCAAATTGTGATGGCTAGACGACTGGGTCAGAGCATCTCCAATACTGCAGCTCTTGTGGGGTGTTCCCGGTCTGCTGTGGTCAGGATCTATCAAAAGTGCTCCAAGGAAGGAACAGTGGAGAACCGGCCACAGGGTCATGGGCGGCCCAGGCTCATTGATGCACGTGTGGAGCGAAGGCTGGCCCGTGTGGTCCGATCAAACAGACGAGTTACTGGAGCTCAAACTGCTCAAGAAGTTAATGCTGGTTCTGATAGAAAGGGGTCAGAATACACAGAGCATCGCAGTTTGTTGCGTATGGGGCGGCATAGCCGCTGACCAGTCAGGGTGCCCATGCTGACCCCTGACCCCGCCGAAAGCACCAACAGTGGCACATGAGCATCAGAACTGGACCACGAGCAATGGAAGAAGGTGGCCTGGTCTGAGGAATCACGTGTTCTTTTACATCACGTGGATGGCCGGGTGCGTGTGCGTGGCTTACCTGGGGAACACATGGCCCCAGGATGCACTATGGGAAGAAGGCGAGCCGGCGGAGGCAGTGTGATGCTTTGGGCAATGTTCTGCTGGGAAACCTTGGGTCCTGCCATCCATGTGGATGTTCCTTTGACACGTCCCATCTACCTAAGCATTGCTGAGACCATGTACAGCCTTTCATGGAAACGGTATTCCCTGGTGGCTGTGGCTCTTCCAGCAGGATAATGCTCCTGACACAAAGCACAAATGCTTCAATGGTTTGAGGAGCACAACAACGAGTTTGAGGTGTTGGCCTCCAAATTCCCCAGATCTCAATCCAATCGAGCATCTGTGGGATGTGCTGAACAAACAATACCACAGCACACCTTCAGGGGTCTAGTGGAGTCCATGCCTTGACAGGTCAGGGCTGTTTTGGTGTTCTGATCAGTGTGTGTGTGTATATACAGTATGTAATACTATAATACTTATATTAATTAAACTATTAAATCCTTTTTTTATTTTTAATCAGCTTACATTAAAGGGATTACAACAAATAGCACCTGCCATCATTTAATTAATTATCATAAATTATAATGGTCACAAAATGTCTTTTCATGCTGGATTATCATGTTGTTGTTTTCAGCAGTGAAGTGCCTTACCTCCATGTCTTCGTTTCGCTCTGTCATCTCTCTCATATTCATGTGATTATCATCTGCAGACACAGAATACAGTAATCGTTTTCATTGTCTGAGCAGAATAAAGTCGGGACAGAAGGATCATCCCATCAGTGCAGACTCACCCCGTCGGATCGAGCCGTTCTCTGCGGGACGCTGGTCTCCTGTCCGGGCTCTGGTGCGACGCACCGCATCGCTGCTGGTGTCGTATGCTGACATGACGCTTTAGGCAAGGCAAGTTTATTTATATAGCACATTTCATACACAATGGTAACTCAAAGTGCTTTACACAGAAAAGGTATTAAAATAGTGATAGAATAATCACAGCATATGCATAAAATAAAAATTGCAATCATAATAAACTAAAGGCTAAAATACTATCCCTGACTAAATTCGGAGATCTGAACAGAATAGAGATTTTCGGTTTAGTAGCAGCCCGGCTTCCTATGACCTCCTGCCCTTCAAAGCACAAATGCTTCAGGAATGGTTTGAGGAGCACAACGAGTTTGAGGAGTTGACTTGCCCTCCAAATTCCCCAGATCTCAATCCAATCGAGCATCTTTGAGATGTGCTGAACAAACAAGTCCGATCCATGGAGGCCCCACCTCGCAACTTACAGGACTTAAAGGATCTGCTGCTAACATCTTGGCGCCAGATACCACAGCACACCTTCAGGGGTCTAGTAGAGTCCATGCCTCGACGGGTCAGCAACACTAATTCCCCAGATCCACGTCTGGCCCCAGATTAGGTTGTTTGTGGTTAAAATTTTTATTCTTAAGTGAACGGAGTGCTAATTTAACAGTAATCTTAGTAACATGTAACAGGCAGCAGATTAGATGGGTTTGCTATACCTTCCATCACATAATAGAACAGAAATATACAGAAAGATACAGGCACACTGGGTTCCCGCTTGTTCTGTAAACATTTGATAAAGTTACTGATATCATAGCGGGACCCGATCAGAGTCCTGCTGAAATGTATAAAACACACAGAAGTTTTACATGCAGAACATGTTGATGGTTTTTATGTTGCTGGTTCTGTGGAGATGAAACAAGCTCTCTATGACCTTTTGAACCCGTCTGTGTTGACCTGAAGTCACCTGTGCTATATTCCCTGCTCACTAAAGCTAGCTGACCCCTGATCTGCATGTAAACAGAGCTGATCTTTGGCTGGGGAGGGTCCGTTCATTCACTCCAGAGCGTCATGACCGACAGTGACCGGCTAACTCTGTGTTTATCTCAGCTACTTCATGCAGAGTTCTGCTGCTCAGGTGTTCAGCATCACGAACAGATTAAATCTAAAGACAGAACGACGCTAATGGCTGATCAATGATCAATCAAGCAATCAAAGCGTTCATAAGCAGAGGTTTATGATTGAATTATGTTCGTATCATTTCACCCAAAAATCAAAGGAAAACAAGTAGTTTTACAAGAAGGAAATACATTACTACATATATGAAAATGTATAAATGCATTAATGTATACTATATATATATATATACTTGTATTAATATATACCGTATTTTTGTTGTAAAATTATTACAAATTAAAAGCAATGATAAAATTATATATATATATATATATATATATATATATATATATATATATATATATATATATACACAATTTTAGCATAGCTTTTAATTTGTAATAAAGTAATTTTACTACAAAAACATACAATACATTACATTACACACACACACACACACACACACATTTTCATATAATTATTACAAATTAAAAGCAATGTCAATACATGTTATTTTACTGCAAAAATACTGTACTGTATATATTAATGCAATATATATATATATATATATAAATAAAAATATATATAAAAGATTATTTATATATATATATATCTTTTTATATATATATATATATATATATATATATATATATATATATATATATATATCTTTTGCATTAATAGTATTTTGCAGTAAAATTACATTACTATAATTATCACAAATTGAAAGCAGTGCTTACATTTATATATATATATATATATATATATATATATATATATATATATATATATATATATATATATATATATATATATATATATAATATTACATGCATACATATTATCTTTTCAAATATATATTTTCAGTAAAATTACTGTAATATAATTATTACAAATTGAAAGCAGTGCTTACATTTATATATATATATATATATATATATATATATATATATATATATATATATATATATATATATATATATAATATTACATGCATACATATTATCTTTTCAAATATATATTTTCAGTAAAATTACTTTAATATAATTATTACAAATTAAAAGCAATGCTAAAAGTGGCACAATTATATAAACAATTTAAATTAAAATTTAGCACCATTTGGGAGGGAAATGTAATTGATTGTCATAAATATAATATCAAAATATAAAGAAATATGACCTGGAGAGGATTCTGACAGATTTCATCCGATTTACCCTTTTATTTCAATAATACGTATTAAAAATAATAAAGTCCCATGAAGATGAATGTTAATGATCCAGAGCGATGGTCGGACTCACCTTCACAGGTTCCTGTCCTTGGCGGAGCGTCCGAGGCTTTGTCCCGTTCGTCCCGTCTGTACGTGTGTTTATATGAGCTTTGCTCTTTAATCATCATCACAGGCTCTGCTACACACCGTTATTGATCTGTTTACACACTCAATCTGCCCTACTGACCCTGTGTTCACTTACAATACTAGAACACACACTGCTCACAGTCTCTGTACTGTATATAGCAGTATATGCGCTTGATCAGAGTTAAACCATTCATTTGCTCGTCGTCCAGAACAATGTTCCCTCTCATTTTCTCGCTGAGCAAAACTTTTCTCTATTGGCCGGACATTTTGGTCACCTGAGCAAAAACATTCTTTATACCAGACCTGAACATTTAACCCTTGATGTAACTTAAATCATGTAAAGCAGTCCATTCAGAAGTCACTAAATTAAGCACATTTTAGGTTGACTTTTTTTTTTTTTTACAGTGCTGTTAACTGTACAAGTCTTCTTTACCAAGAAATACTATTAAAAACTGTCCCCCAGGACAGTTCAATTCATATAATGAATTATATATTTATAATAGTTAGGTCTATTATAAATGAAAAAAAAATGAAGCAGCTACACTGAGATGGTTTTAATGTGTTTTAACTTAATGGCGATACTAACTCTAGATACTAACTCTATAGCGATACTAACTCTAGATACTAACTCTATAGCGATACTAACTCTAGATACTAACTCTATAGCGATACTAACTCTAGATTCTAACTCTATAGCGATACTAACTCTATAGCGATACTAACTCTAGATACTAACTCTATAGCGATACTAACTCTAGATACTAACTCTATAGCGATACTAACTCTAGATACTAACTCTATAGCGATACTAACTCTAGATTCTAACTCTATAGCGATACTAACTCTATAGCGATACTAACTCTAGATTCTAACTCTATAGCGATACTAACTCTATAGCGATACTAACTCTAGATTCTAACTCTATAGCGGTACTAACTCTATAGCGATACTAACTCTAGATACTAAATCTATAGCGATACTAACTCTAGATACTAACTCTATAGCGATACTAACTCTAGATTCTAACTCTATAGCGATACTAACTCTAGATTCTAACTCTAGCGATACTAACTCTAGATTCTAACTCTATAGCGATACTAACTCTAGATTCTAACTCTATAGCGATACTAACTCTAGATACTAACTCTATAGCGATACTAACTCTAGATACTAACTCTATAGCGATACTAACTCTAGATTCTAACTCTATAGCGATACTAACTCTAGATTCTAACTCTATAGCGATACTAACTCTAGATTCTAACTCTATAGCGATACTAACTCTAGATTCTAACTCTATAGTGATACTAACTCTAGATTCTAACTCTATAGCGATACTAACTCTATAGCGATACTAACTCTAGATTCTAACTATAGCGATACTAACTCTATAGCGATACTAACTCTAGATTCTAACTCTATAGCGATACTAACTCTAGATACTAACTCTATAGCGATACTAACTCTAGATTCTAACTCTAGATTCTAACTCTGTAGCGATACAAACTCTATAGCAATACTAACTCTAGATTCTGACTCTATAGCGATACTAACTCTATAGCGATACTAACTCTATAGCGATACTAACTCTAGATTCTAACTCTATAGCGATACTAACTCTATAGCGATACTAACTCTAGATTCTAACTCTATAGCGATACTAACTCTAGATACTAACTCTATAGCGATACTAACTCTAGATTCTAACTCTAGATACTAACTCTATAGCGATACAAACTCTATAGCAATACTAACTCTAGATTCTGACTCTATAGCGATACTTACTCTAGATTCTAACTCTATAGCGATACTAACTCTATAGCGATACTAACTCTAGATACTAACTCTATAGCGATACTTACTCTAGATTCTAACTCTATAGCGATACTAACTCTATAGCACTAACTCTATAGTGGTTGAACAGAGAACTGCAATAATTTCTCATTTAAACTACAATCAAATGGATTTCTCCCAACATTTTGCGTCTGTCTCTGCGCTGCATTTACATTTTTCTGCGTGACTGTGGCATCACAAGTTTAGAGGGAACTTTGGTCCAGATGCTCTTGTGGACTTGATCACACACTGACCTTAATCTGTTAGAGAGATTTTATTACTTGTATTTGTTTCTTATGTAAATAACCTTTTCCCATTGGAGCGATTCGGTGGATGTCAGAATTTTATTTGGTCAGTAAATACCAGTAAATGTTCATGAACCGGATTCTCTTTATTGAAAGGTTTTTAATGGAAAGTTTTTCTACAGGCCTGTTTGTCCACCATGCACTACAAAAACAAACACAAAAAGGCAAATTCTAACAGAAATCTTCTAGTCCATCATGTAGAGCCTCACATTTTGCAAGATGATGCACAGAATCTCTTAAAACCAGGCGAGAAACAGCAAGAGATCTTATATAACTGTGTTTGCCTGAGGCTGATGGTAAGACGGTTAGAAAGCAGCCCATATATATGCATTTATAGTTATGCATTATATCTTTATGAATGCATTACATAATCAACCTATTCCTGACTGCACGAGTTACTGTACAAGATTCACTTACAGGAGCTTTCATGCTTTATCAAAAATATACATTTCTCATAACCTCACTCTCTTACCCTGACTGCCAGATCAAGACGTGTAGGTCAAAGGTCAGACCAGACTGTACACCCACACACACACACACACACACACACAGGGATAAAATGTGTCAGTATCTGATCAGAGTTCACACTGATTGATGTAACCGTGATCGTGTGTGTGTGTGTGTGTGTGTGTGTGAGTGAGTGTGTGTGAGTGTGAGTTAGTGAGTGAGTGAGTGAGTGTGAGTGAGTGAGTGATTGTGTGTATGTGTGTGTGTGTGTGTGTGTGTGTGTGTGTGTGTGTGTGTGTGTGTGTGTGAGTGAGTGTGTGTGAGTGTGAGTTAGTGAGTGAGTGAGTGAGTGAGTGAGTGAGTGATTGTGTGTATGTGTGTGTGTGTGTGTGTGTGAGTGAGTGAGTGTGAGTGAGTGAGTGATTGTGTGTGTGTGTGTGTGTGTGTGTGTGTGTGTGAGTGAGTGAGTGAGTGAGTGTGAGTGAGTGAGTGAGTGAGTGTGAGTTAGTGAGTGATTGTGTGTGTGTGTGTGTGTGTGTGTGAGTGTGAGTGTGAGTGAGTGAGTGTGTGTGTGTGTGTGTGTAGCGTGTGTGATTGAGTGAGTGAGTGAGTGTGAAAGTGAGTGATTGTGTGTGTGTGTGTGAGTTAGTGAGTGAGTGTGTGTGTATGTGTGTGTAAGCGTGTGTGATTGAGTGAGTGAGTGAGTGTGAAAGTGAGTAATTGTGTGTGAGTGTGTGAGTGTGTGAGTGTGAGTGAGTGAGTGAGTGAGTGAGTGAGTGAGTGAGTGAGTGAATGAGTGTGTGTGTGTGTGTGTGTGAGTGAGTGTGTGTGTGTGTGAGTGAGGGTGTGTGTGTGCGTGTGTTTATTCTTGTTTCACACACATCTGAATTTATAAAATGTCAAGATAATTTCTCAAGTCGCCTAACCCTTTTTTATTTTAATTCCGTGGCGGACGCTTCAAAACCCTCTAGAGTTTATTATTACATGTAGAAGTAATTAAACTAAATCAAATCTAAAAGGTTTTTTTTATACAACGATACCGATAACATAAATAATGCATACAAATTGCAACAAAAGCCTCTCTGTCATTTAAATATGAGTATAAAAATAGTTACAGCTACATAAAAACAGCTGGAGAAGTTCATCATAACTTCACACTAATGACGAACAGCATTATAGAGTCTCCGGGCCGTTCTCAGGAAACGCTGACGTTTATCTGATATTCTTTTTCATTAGAATATCTGATCACTTGCATGTCCTCATTTTAATTCTGTATTTTTAAAGGGGACATTGCCCCTTTAAGAATGAATGATTTGTGTGATACTACTAGAAATTATATGTAGAAAGACTGTAAGATTATGGGTAATATTTTCAGAATCAGCCATTTGATGCCTTCCAATCTAACGGTTAGGCACAGAAAATGATCCATAAAGTGTTCCTGAAATGTTCTAGCATGTTTTCTGAGAACGACCCGTTCGCTGATGACTGCGTCATGTTTGCCGTTGCAGAAGCTCTTCACCATCTCTGCCCAGCAGCTTCTGTCCGTGTGTGAAAGCTGAACGTGTCTGACGTTATGATGGATTGGAGAGAGCCGACGGGATCATACTCATCACTGGAACTGCAGGCAACATGCATATACTCTATATACACAGAGGAGGATTCAGAAGTACAGGTCGCCTGGAGGGAAACAGACACAACATGGTAAATATTACTTATCATATTTAATAATGTTTTTAGTATTTATTTATGCAAATATAAAAATCTTATACTATATTAATAATATAATATATATACTATATAATAATATATATATATATATATATATTTTTTTTTAAATATATATATATATATAGATGATAGATGATAGATGATATTTACACTAAGTGCAAATAGCTGTAGATGCTATTTACTACGTTAAATAGCATACTAAGTTGATATATTCGATATAAGTTGTTATATTCAACACCATATTAAAGTAGCAGTTCTTTGCAATATGTGTAAATAGTAATTTATACTTTATTTTGACAGATACATACTATTTGCACATCAGTATTTTTGTACATTAACAGGATGCAATAATAACATTGAGTGTAAATGATTATATTCATTAAAATTATTAAATCGATGCCACCTTAATGGGACAATAAAAGCCCTCCCTACACCTACCGCTAACCCTACCCAATAAAGGCTTTTATTATTATTAAACATTTCGTTAGGCACTTTATTTCCACATTTAAAACATTTTCTTAATTTTTATTGAAAGTAAATGCATTTCTGGTGTGAAAAAAAAAACTCTGCACACAGCAGATTCAAACCCAGTCAATCGTGTCACAGTTAAGATGCCTAAGCCATACGCTTTACTGATTACGCCACTGAATATGTTTAAAGTTAAGCACTTTTTTAAAATCTTGGTTGGCCCAACCAGGCATTGTTAGGCAGAGCTAGTGTGAATAGACACTCCGTTCTAATAATTTTTAATAAGACCCCTGGTAGGGTCTCCCAAGGCAAACAGGTCCTTGGTGACGGGCCAGACTAAGAGCAGTTCAAAAGCCGATTATGATGACGTGTAATGTTACCTCGCTAGCGGGGAAGGAGCCGGAGCTTGTGCGGGAGGTTGAGAGGTACTGGCTAGAGATAGTCGGGCTCACCTCCACGCACAGCTTGGGCTCTGGAACCACACTTCTTGAGAGAGGCTGGACTCTCTACCACTCTGGAGTTGCCCATGGTGAGAGGTGGTGGGCTGGAATGGGTTTGCTTATAGCCCCCTAGCTCAGCTGCCATGTCTCAGAGTTCACCCCGGTGAACAAGAGGGTCGCTTCCCTGCGCCCTCAGGTCAGGGGCAGGCTAGGGGGCTATAAGCAAACCCACTCCAGCCCACCACCTCTCACCATGGGCAACTCCAGAGTGGAGTCCAGCCTCTCTCAAGAAGTGTGGTTCCAGAGCCCAAGCTGTGCATGGAGGTGAGCCCGACTATCTCTATCCGGTACTTCTCGACCTCCAGCACAAGCTCCGGCTCTTTTTCCCAGCCAGTGAGGTGACATTACACCCCTAAAGCCAGTTTCCGTGTCCAGAGATTGGGTCATCGGGTGCCTCGCCTTCTAATGTCGCCCGATCCACTACGCACCGACCCCATATGATCCCTCCTGCAGGCTCCTAGGTTCATTTGGGTACTCAAACCCTCCACCACAATAAGGTGACAGTTCAAATATATATACACTCACCTAAGGGATTATTAGGAACACATACTAATACTGTGTTCGTCCCCTTTCGCCTTCAGAACTGCCTTAATTCTACGTGGCATTGATTCACCAAGGAGCTGAAAGCATTCTTTAGAAATGTTGGCCCATATTGATAGGATAGCATCTTGCAGTTGATGGAGATTTGTGGGATGCACATCCAGGGCACGAAGCTCTAGTTCCACCACATCCCAAAGATGCTCTATTGGGTTGAGATCTGGTGACTGTGGGGGCCATTTTAGTTCAGTGAACTCATTGTCATGTTCAAGAAACCAATTTGAAATGATTGGAGCTTTGTGACATGGTGCATTATCCTGCTGGAAGTAGCCATCAGAGGATGGGCACATGGTGGTCATAAAGGGATGGACATGGTCAGAAACAATGCTCAGGTAGGCCGTGGCATTTAAACCATGCCCAAATTAGCATTAAGGGGCCTAAAGTGTGCCAAGAAAACATCCCCCACACCATTACACCACCACCACCAGCCTGCACAGTGGGAACAAGGCATGATGGATCCATGTTCTCATTCTGTTTACGCCAAATTCTGACTCTACCATCTGAATGTCTCAACAGAAATCGAGACTCATCAGACCAGGCAACATTTTTCCAGTCTTCAACTCTCCAATTTTGGTGAGCTCGTGCAAATTGTAGCCTCTTTTTCCTGTTTGTAGTGGAGATGAGTGGTACCCGGTGGGGTCTTCTGCTGTTGTAGCCCATCCGCCTCAAGGTTGTGCGTGTTGTGGCTTCACAAATGCTTTGCTGCATACCTCGGTTGTAACGAGTGGTTATTTCAGTCAAAGTTGCTCTTCTATCAGCTTGAATCAGTCGGCCCATTCTCCTCTGACCTCTAGCATCAACAAGGCATTTTCTCCCACAGGACTGCCGCATACTGGATGTTTTTCCCTTTTCACACCATTCTTTGTAAACCCTAGAAATGGTTGTGTGTGAAAATCCCAGTAACTGAGCAGATTGTGAAATACTCAGACCGGCCCGTCTGGCACCAACAACCATGCCACGCTCAAAATTGCTTAAATCCCCTTTCTTTCCCATTCTGACATTCAGTTTGGAGTTCAGGAGATTGTCTTGACCGGGACCACACCCCTAAATGCACTGAAGCAACTGCCATGTGATTGGTTGATTAGATAATTGCAATAAATGAGAAATTGAACAGGTGTCCTATAATAATCCTTTAGGTGAGTGTATATTTAATGTATTTTAATATTTACCTTTTTTTAGTAATGTAATAAACGATTTTTAAAATACACATACTGTCCATTACTGTGCATATATTTGCATTTAAAACAATAATAGCAATACTTTGTTTACCTGTGTGTGTGTGTAGCTGGTGTTTAGCTGGCGGCCGGCTGCTCTTGGCGAATGAGCTCGTCTGATTGGTCAGCATTGACGGATGTAGAGTGACCGCTGAGACGCACACTAGAAACATCATCAGAGGCTTCATACCACAGCAGAGGAAGTTATTACAGAGTACAGTATGCGCTTTACAGTCACACACACTGTCATGCTTACCTGTTATCATTCATATCTCTGGAATCTCCTGTTAAAATAAGTATGAATATGCATTAAAATACAGATCTGCTGCACGCAGGGTCATTTTAGTTCATCTACATTTACTGCATTATATTTAAAATGCAAAACGATGGCGATGAGCATCACATTATTAGTGTATGGATGTTTCCATCAAGTCCCATAACATTTAGTTCAGCTAATAAAAGTAAAGAGAATCAGTGCTGATGGTCTTTACCGTTGGTGACGTTCAGTGTGTGTGTGGAGTCTGTGTGTGTCTCGTCCGCTGACAGCGTCCTGTTCACATGAGGAACA
>CM040921.1:1377500-1382500 GCA_023029165.1 Gobiocypris rarus | reverse complement strand
AATATCATATTTACTAATATCATATTTAATAATATCTTTCGTAATTTAACAATTTTAAAATGTAGTAATATTATATATATATAAAAATATATTTAATGCATTATGCATTATCATTTAAAAATATTGTTAGTAATTTAATACATTATTTATAAAAGTTTGATATTTATTATAATATGTTAATAATTTTATAAATGTTATTTAATCCATATAATTTATTACTTATCATATTTAATGATATTTTAGTAATGTAAATGCTTAAAAATATTTTAAAATTGTATAATATAATATTCATAATATTATTTATTTATAAAAATGTTATTAAATATATTTGATGTATGATCATATTTAATAATTTTTTAGTAATTTAATACATTATTTATTAAATTATGAAAGTGTATATCATTATTTGTATAATATTTACATTTAGATATATTTAATGTTGATTCTCTGAGGTTTTTGTGAGATTAGTGCAGAATGTCCAGCATGTGTTTCCTGACCTGTTTGTGCACTTTAGTCAGCTGATCCAGGTTATTCTCCAGGAAGGAGATCTTCTGTTTCTGTGTCGAACATCCGCCACTCTCATCCGGATCCAGCTCTGCGCTCTGAAACATACAGAGATCCATAACCACATTCATAAACGCTGTCTGTGTACATGTGTTCATGTGTTCACGGGTTCACATGTTCATGTGTACATGTGTACATGCGTTCATGTGTACATGCGTTCACATGTTCATGTGTTCATGTGTACATGCGTTCATGTGTACATGCGTTCATGTGTTCATGTGTACATGCGTTCACATGTTCATGTGTTCACGCGTTCATATGTTCATGTGTTCATGTGTACATGCGTTCATGTGTTCATGTGTACATGCGTTCATGTGTACATGCGTTCATGTGTACATGCGTTCATGTGTTCACGCGTTCACATGTTCATGTGTACATCCGTTCATGTGTTCACGCGTACATGTGTTCACGCGTACATGTGTTCACGCGTACATGTGTTCACGCGTACATGTGTTCACGTGTTCATGCGTCCATGTGTTCCCGTGTTCATGTGTACGTGTTAATGCGCTCCTGTGTTTGTGTTATTGCGTTCATGTGTACATGTGTTCGTTTATGTGTTCATGCGCTCCTGTGTTCATGTGTTCATGTGCTCCTGTGTTCATGTGTTCGTGTTCCTGTGTTCATGCGTTCCTGTGTTCATGCGTTCCTGTGTTCATGTGTTCACGCGTTCACATGTTCATGTGTACATCCGTTCATGTGTTCACGCGTACATGTGTTCACGCGTACATGTGTTCACGCGTACATGTGTTCACGCCTACATGTGTTCATGTGTACATGCGTTCATGTGTTCATGTGTACATGTGTTCATGTGTACATGCGTTCATGTGTACATGCGTTCATGTGTTCACGCGTTCACATGTTCATGTGTACATCCGTTCATGTGTTCACGCGTACATGTGTTCACGCGTACATGTGTTCACGCGTACATGTGTTCACGCGTACATGTGTTCACGTGTTCATGCGTCCATGTGTTCCCGTGTTCATGTGTACGTGTTAATGCGCTCCTGTGTTTGTGTTAATGCGTTCATGTGTACATGTGTTCGTTTATGTGTTCATGCGCTCCTGTGTTCATGCGTTCATGTGTTCATGTGCTCCTGTGTTCATGTGTTCGTGTTCATGTGTTCATGCGTTCCTGTGTTCATGTGTTCATGTGCTCCTGTGTTCATGTGTTCGTGTTCCTGTGTTCATGCGTTCCTGTGTTCATGCGTTCCTGTGTTCATGTGTTCATGCGTTCGTGTTCATGTGTTCATGTGCTCCTGTGTTCATGTGTTAATGCGTTCATGTGTTCATGTGTTCCTGTGTTCATGTGTTCGTGTTCATGTGTTCATGCGTTCCTGTGTTCATGTGTTCATGCGTTCGTGTTCATGTGTTCATGTGTTCATGCGCTCCTGTGTTCATGTTCATGTGTTCATGTGTACATCCGTTCATGTGTTCACGCGTACATGTGTTCATGTGTTCACGTGTTCATGCGTCCATGTGTTCCCGTGTTCATGTGTACGTGTTAATGCGCTCCTGTGTTCGTGTTCATGCGTTCTTGTGTTCGTGTTCATCCGTTCATGTGTTCATGAGTTCATGTGTTCATGCGCTCCTGTGTTCATGCGTTCATGTGTACATGTGTTCGTGTTCATGTGTTCATGCGTTCATGTGTTAGAGCGCTCCTGTGTTCATGTGTTCATGTGTACATGCGTTCATGCGCACCTGTGTTCATGCGTTCATGTGTTAGAGCGCTCCTGTGTTCATGTTCATGGTCACCTGTGTTCATGCGTTCATGTGTTAGAGCGCTCCTGTGTTCATGCGTTCATGGTCACCTGTGTTCATGCGTTCATGTGTTAGAGCGCTCCTGTGTTCATGCGTTCATGTGTACATGTGTTCATGCGCTCCTGTGTTCATGTGTTTGTGTTCATGCATTCATGTGTTCATGCGCTCCTGTGTTCATGCGTTCATGTGTTAGAGCGCTCCTGTGTTCATGCGTTCATGTGTACATGTGTTCATGCGCTCATGTGTTCATGTGTTTGTGTTCATGCATTCATGTGTTCATGCGCTCCTGTGTTCATGTTCATGTGTTCGTGTTCATGCGCTCCTGTGTTCATGTGTTTGTGTTCATGCATTCATGTGTTCATGCGCTCCTGTGTTCATGTGTTCGTGTTCATGTGTTCATGTGTTCATGCGTTCATTTGTTCATGTGTTCGTGTTGTTCATGTGTTCATGCGTTCATTTATTCATGTGTTCATTTGTTTGTGCGTTCATGTGTTCATGCTTTCATGTGTTCATGCGTTCATGAGCTCCTGAGTTCATGTGTTCGTGTTCATGTGTTCATGTGTTCATGCGTTCATTTGTTCATGTGTTCGTGTTGTTCATGTGTTCATGCGTTCATTTATTCATGTGTTCATTTGTTTGTGCGTTCATGTGTACATCCGTTCATGTGTTCACGCGTACATGTGTTCACGCATACATGTGTTCATGCGTACATGTGTTCACACGTACATGTGTTCACGCGTACATGTGTTCATGTGTTCCCGTGTTCATGTGTACGTGTTAATGCGCTCCTGTGTTTGTGTTCATGCGTTCATGTGTACATGTGTTCGTGTTCATGTGTTCATGCGCTCCTGTGTTCATGCGTTCATGTGTACATGTGTTCGTGTTCATGTGTTCGTGTTCATGTGTTCATGCGCTCCTGTGTTCATGCGTTCATGTGTACATGTGTTCGTGTTCATGTGTTCATGCGCTCCTGTGTTCATGCGTTCATGTGTACATGTGTTCATGCGCTCCTGTGTTCATGCGTTCATGTGTACATGTGTTCGTGTTCATGCGTTCATGCGCACCTGTGTTCATGCGTTCATTTGTTAGAGCGCTCCTGTGTTCATGCGTTCATGTGTACATGTGTTCATGCGCTCCTGTGTTCATGCGTTCATGTGTTAGAGCGCTCCTGTGTTCATGCGTTCATGTGTACATGTGTTCATGCGCTCCTGTGTTCATGCGTTCATTTGTTCATGTGTTCATTTGTTTGTGCGTTCATGTGTTCATGCGTTCATGCGCTCCTGTGTTCATGTGTTTGTGTGTTCATGTGTTCATGCGTTCATTTGTTCATGTGTTCATTTGTTTGTGCGTTCATGTGTTCATGCTTTCATGTGTTCATGCGTTCATGAGCTCCTGAGTTCATGCGTACATGCGTTCATGTGTTCATGCGTTCATTTCACATGCGTTCATGTGTTCATGTGTGTCCCTCGAGTGTGTTCTTCCGTCACGCACCCGTTTGACTCGAGCCGTCAGGTCCTGAACGAACAGCTTCCTCAGATTGTGCAGCGTCTGGAGTTCACGAGCCTTTCAAAGACAAACATCTCATTACAGAAATCATATTCTTCTGCTCCAGTATCATCAGCTCAGCACTCTTTACAAACCTTAGTGGAAAACAAGTGCAATTTAAATCATTAAAGTTTATTTTTCTTAAAAAAAAAAAAAACTGTACTTGATATAATATTCATAAAAAAGTACATAAAAAGGCCATTTAAGCACATTAACACTTTCATGTTTCTTAACACACTGAAGTATGTAATATGTATGCTATGTAATAATGTCACATTAAAGTTTTAACTTAAATTTCGTTTTACATAATTTTAATAAACTTTTGTCAGGATTTAAAGTGCACTTATTTTTATGTGTTGACTAAAATATTAATTTTAAGACTAAGATATTACATTTAAAGTTAATGTAAGTTTTCTAAATATGTACTTCTGAAGCATTTATGAAGCATTTATTAATCTTTATTAATGGTATGTTCAGCATTTACTGATACTTTATTAATATCAAAAGTTGTATCTGTTAATATAACTGTTAATATAACTATAAAGGACATTTTTAATATATTTAATGCATTACTTATCATATTTAAAAATATTTGTAAATATGTAATATACTTATTTGTATAATATAGTATGTTGATTTATATAAATAAAAAATAAAAAATATATATTATGTATTATAATATTACAATTACTATCATCATTTGATTTCATGGTTTATGGAATCAAAAGTGCCCTTATTTTGTTGACTTGCATACTAAATCACGCGAAATAAATCACGTTGATAAAACAAATAAAAAAATAGTTTTTGAAATATGCAAAATTTTATGTGCTAAATATTATTCCATACAGTCCCATTTAAAAGTTTTTCTTTTATTCATCAAAGATGCATTAAGTTGATCAAAAGTGACGTTTATAATATTACAAAAGATTATATTTCTAATGAATGCTGTTCTGAAGACTGGAGTATTGATGATAAATTCAAATTTGATCACAGGAATAATTTTTTTGCTGTATTTATGATCTAATAAACGCAGCTTCGGTGAGCAGAAGAGACTCTTTCACAAACATTACAAAATACTGCTGACCCCAAACTAGTGCTAAAATTCAAATTAACTGCATTTGGTATTTAAACTA
>CM040921.1:1250000-1375000 GCA_023029165.1 Gobiocypris rarus | reverse complement strand
CAGACTCGTCAGTGTCCAGATTTTCCTGACCGCTGTCTGCAAACATTAAAACAATAACTTTACCATCATTGTTATATAATGTGCTATTACTGCATATTAAAGCATGTTTTACAGCATCTACAGACAGTCAAACGTGTTCTTAATGAGGATAAAGCAATAAAACTGTGACTGGTGAAGCAACACTTTTTGTGGGAAATGAAGGTTGTTTGTTTTGTTTATAATTCATAAATATAGGCGACAATAAATTCAATAAATACGCTTAAAATGGTCATTTTAAAAATACATAATTTATTGAACCAATATAAAGCTTTGATCAATCAATACACTGAAGGAGATTATATAGAATTTTATATTGTTAAATAATATTTTACTGTGATCATATTTAAAGAAAAAAAATAACCAAGTAAAAGTTTAAAATGTTATATTTATTTTATTTTGATCAAATAATTTATTTTTTTTATAATAACAATATATTAATAAAATTAAATATAAATATAAAATGTAATATAAAAATGAACATGTTTTATATCCATGACCATGATTATTAAAATATTAATTTTATCAGCTCATAATATTATATGTGTATTCAAACTAAATATAAAATGTTATATAAAAATACAATAACTATAAAAATAAACGTGTTTTATATCTACCACTGTTAGATATGTAAAATATAAATTTTATAATTTATGACAGTCAAATTTTTACCATTTTCTGTTTATTTTATTTTGATAAAACAATTCATTATTTTTAAAATAAAAAATGTATAAATAAAATTAAATATATAATTTAATATAAAATTAATATAAAGATAAACATGTTTTATATCCACGACTGTTCATAAAATATTAATTTTATCAGCTCATAATATTGAATATGTATATGGCTTTTCAGTAGTACCAATAAATAATTTAAGGAAAACTATGGTTTTTATTATAAATATGTTGAATATCTCCAAGATGGACACACATTTTCTCAACTTATTAAATGTTATTGACCCTTTGAATCTAACCATATTTCTGCTATCTAGTGGTTTAGATGAAAATAAAATGCACTTTTACCCTAGGGTACGTTTTACGTACATAACTGTGTGCGCGTGCGTGTGTGTGTGTGTGTGTGTGTGTGTGTGTGTACCTGCGGTCTGTAGTTTAGCAAGCTCTTCGCTCAGACAGTCGTAGTTTTCTTCCAGTTGTCTTTTCTTGAGTTCCACGTTCTGCATGTATTCAGTCAGAGAGCGGATCTTTGCTTCATGCTGGAACACACACACACACAGAGAGAGAGAGAGACTTTGGAATCTGAACTCTTTGCGAGTGTGTGTGAGTCTGTGTGTGTGTGTTTCCTGACCTGTGATATGAGCAGCTGACAGGATGACAGCTCTCGGCCGGTTTCCTCCATCTTGCGATGACAGTCGGACTGTAGATTCTCCAGCTGTCGGCAGCGTTTCACCAGCGACTTCAGCTCGGATTTGACTTTGCTCACATACACTCGCACCACGGCGTGTTCCTCCTCCAACACACCCGACAGGTCACACGGCTGACGGAGAGAAAATTAACATTAACATTCACTGATAATCTTCCGCCCCAAAATCTAATTCATAAATAAACCTATAGCATTTGACAAATGATCATTCAAATGAGAACGATTCAAGAGTAACGCACTGAGAACGTTCAAGAGTAACGCTCAGAGAACGTTCAAGAGTAACGCTCAGAGAACGTTCAAGAGTAACGCTCAGAGAACGCTCAAGAGTAACGCTCAGAGAACGTTCAAGAGTAACGCTCAGAGAACGTTCAAGAGTAACGCTCAGAGAACGTTCAAGAGTAACGCTCAGAGAACGCGTTCAAGAGTAAGACTCAGAGAACGCGTTCAAGAGTAACGCTCTGAGAACGTTCAAGAGTAACGCTCAGAGAACGCTCAAGAGTAACGCTCAGAGAACGCGTTCAAGAGTAACGCCAGAGAACGCGTTCAAGAGTAACGCTCAGAGAACATTCAAGAGTAACGCTCAGAGAACACTCAAGAGTAACGCTCAGAGAACACTCAAGAGTAACGCTCAGAGAACGCTCAAGAGTAACGCCAGAGAACACTCAAGAGTAACGCTCAGAGAACACTCAAGAGTAACGCTCAGAGAACGCGTTCAAGAGTAACGCACTGAGAACGTTCAAGAGTAACGCACTGAGAACGCGTTCAAGAGTAACGCACTGAGAACGTTCAAGAGTAACGCTCAGAGAACGCGTTCAAGAGTAACGCCAGAGAACGCGTTCAAGAGTAACGCTCAGAGAACGCGTTCAAGAGTAACGCACTGAGAACGCGTTCAAGAGTAACGCTCAGAGAACGCGTTCAAGAGTAACGCACTGAGAACGTTCAAGAGTAACGCTCAGAGAACGCGTTCAAGAGTAACGCTCTGAGAAGCGTTCAAGAGTAACGCTCTGAGAACGTTCAAGAGTAACGCTCAGAGAACGCTCAAGAGTAACGCTCAGAGAACGCTCAAGAGTAACGCTCAGAGAACGCTCAAGAGTAACGCTCAGAGAACGCTCAAGAGTAACGCCAAAGAACGCTCAAGAGTAACGCCAGAGAACGCTCAAGAGTAACGCTCTGAGAACGTTCAAGAGTAACGCTCAGAGAACGTTCAAGAGTAACGCTCAGAGAACGTTCAAGAGTAACGCTCAGAGAACGCTCAAGAGTAACGCTCAGAGAACGCTCAAGAGTAACGCTCTGAGAACGCTCAAGAGTAACGCTCAAGAGTAACGCTCTGAGAATGTTCAAGAGTAACGCACTGAGAATGTTCAAGAGTAACGCTCAGAGAACGTTCAAGAGTAACGCTCAGAGAACGTTCAAGAGTAACGCTCAGAGAACGTTCAAGAGTAACGCTCAGAGAACGTTCAAGAGTAACGCTCTGAGAACGCTCAAGAGTAATGCTCTGAGAACGCTCAAGAGTAACGCTCTGAGAACGCTCAAGAGTAACGCTCTGAGAAGCGTTCAAAACGCTCTGAACGCGTTCAAAGTAACGCAGAGAACGCGTTCAAGAGTAACGCTCTGAGAACGCTCAAGAGTAACGCTCTGAGCGTTCAAGAGTAACGCTCTGAGAAGCGTTCAAGAGTAATGCGCTCTGAGAACGTTCAAGAGTAACGCACTGAGAACGCGTTCAAGAGTAACGCCAGAGAACGTTCAAGAGTAACGCTCAGAAAAGCGTTCAAGAGTAACGCTCAGAAAAGCGTTCAAGAGTAACGCTCAGAGAAGCGTTCAAGAGTAACGCTCAGAGAACGCGTTCAAGAGTAACGTTCAAGAGTAACGCTCAGAGAAGCGTTCAAGAGTAACGCTCAGAGAAGCGTTCAAGAGTACGCTCAGAGAACGCTCAAGAGTAACGCTCAGAGAACGCTCAAGAGTAACGGTCAGAGAAGCGTTCAAGAGTAACGCTCAGAGAACGCGTTCAAGAGTAACGCTCAGAGAAGCGTTCAAGAGTAACGCTCAGAGAACGCGTTCAAGAGTAACGCTCAGAGAAGCGTTCAAGAGTAACGCTCAGAGAACGCGTTCAAGAGTAACGCACTGAAGCGTTCAAGAGTAACGCACTGAACGCGTTCAGAGTAACGCTCAGAGAACACTCAAGAGTAACGCTCAGAGAACACTCAAGAGTAACGCTCAGAGAACGCCAAGAGTAACGCACTGAGAACGTTCAAGAGTAACGCTCAGAGAACACTCAAGAGTAACGCTCAGAGAACGTTCAAGAGTAACGCTCAGAGAACGTTCAAGAGTAACGCCTGAGAACGCTCAAGAGTAACGCACTGAGAACGCTCAAGAGTAACGCACTGAGAAGCGCTCAAGAGTAACGCTCAGAGAACGCTCAAGAGTAACGCACTGAGAACGCTCAAGAGTAACGCTCTGAGAACGCTCAAGAGTAACGCCAGAGAACGCTCAAGAGTAACGCACTGAGAACGCTCAAGAGTAACGCTCTGAGAACGTTCAAGAGTAACGCTCTGAGAACGTTCAAGAGTAACGCCGGAGAACGTTCAAGAGTAACGCCGGAGAACACTCAAGAGTAACGCTCAGAGAACACTCAAGAGTAACGCTCAGAGAACACTCAAGAGTAACGCTCAGAGAACACTCAAGAGTAACGCTCAGAGAACACTCAAGAGTAACATTCAGAGAACGTTCAAGAGTAACGCTCGGAGAAACGTTCAAGAGTAATGCGCTTCGGAGAAGCGTTCAAAATGCTTCGGAGAAACGTTCAAGAGTAACGCCGAGAACTTTCAAGAGTAACGCTCGGAGAAGCGTTCAAGAGTAACGCTTCGGAGAAGCGTTCAAGAGTAACGCTCAGAGAACGTTCAAGAGTAACGCTTCGGAGAACGTTCAAAATGCCTTCGGAGAAGCGTTCAAGAAACGCCGGAGAACGTTCAAATGCGCCGAGAAACGTTCAAAACGCTTCGGAGAACGTTCAAGAGTAACGCTCGGAGAACGTTCAAGAGTAACGCTCGGAGAACGTTCAAGAGTAACGCTCGGAGAACGTTCAAGAGTAACGCTCGGAGAACGTTCAAGAGTAACGCTCGGAGAACGTTCAAAATGCGCTGGAGAACGTTCAAAATGCGCTCGGAGAACGTTCAAAATGCCTTCGGAGAACGTTCAAAGTAACGCCGAGACTTTATTTGTATTTTATATTTTTTAAAAAGGTTATTTTTTATATAAAGAATTTTGTCTTAATTCTATGTTAATTTTGTCATTTTTAGTCCTACTTCTTTTGGCCAACTTTGCTAATACAAATGTTCAGTTTTGTCATGCCAATAATAGAAATGAATTTAAATGAGTTAACTCATGCCAGTGAAGAAGCTCATGTGTTCACACACTCGCTCACCAGTCTGAGGTCACCGTTTCCCAGTATGAAGCTGAAGTCGTTCAGATCCTTCATGAGGGTGTTTAGCACCTCAGTGAAGCGTTTCCTCTGCTGTCCGCTCACTTCCTGCAGCCGGGAAAACTCAGCCTCCAAACACATGAGATCCGACTGAGAGGAAGACAGAATCACACCCGAAATTTAATATTCACTGCACATGCGTATAAATTATAAATGTCATTTTTGATCTATTTAATGCATCCTTACTAAATAAAAGTATGACTTTCTTTAAAAATTAAATCTAACTGACCCTACATTTTTGAATGGTGGTGATATCTGAGTAGATAAAAGACATTTCTTACAAGAGAATATTCAGCTCTATATGTATTATGCAGGAAACCCCTGTTGATATGTAGGTCATTGTGAAGAAAAAGTTCATGAGATCAAAAGCAGATCATATTGTTGATCATGTCATGCATTGTGCTTCATTTTAAGGATAATTAGATCATTTTACAAGAAAACAAAACAGAAATACTGATATTGGTTCACACCAAGGATGATAACTATAACGATGAAGATATACACAATATTGCCAAAAATATATTGGGACGCCCCTCCAAATCCCTGAGTTCAGGTGTTCAGTCCCTTCATGGCCACAGGTGTATAAATCAAGCACTAGGCATGCAGACGCTTCTACACACATCTGTGAAAGAATGGCTCGCTCTCAGGAGCTCAGTGAACTCAAGCGTGGGAACGGGATAGGTTGCCACCTGTGCAATAAGTCCATTCCTGACCTTTCCTCACTACTAAATATTCCACGCTCAACTGTTAGTGGGATTATAACAAAGTGGAAGCGATTGGGAACAACAGCAACACAGTGATAGGCCACGTAAAATCACAGAGTGGGGTCAGCGCATGCTGAGGGTCACAGTGCGCAGAAGTCACCAACTTTCTGTAGAGTCAATCGCTCCAGACCTCCAAACTCCTGTGGCCTTCAGATGAGCTCAAGAACAGTGCGGAGAGAGCTTCATGGAATGGGTTTCCATGGCCGAGCAGCTCATCCAAGCCTTACATCACCAAGAGCAATGCAAAGCGTGGGATGCAGTGGGGTAAAGCACGCCACCACTGGACTCTAGAGCAGTGAGACGTGTTCTCTGGAGTGACCAATCACGCTTCTCTGTCTGGCAATCCCATGGACGAGTCTGGGTTTTGCGGTTGCCAGGGGAACGGGACTTGCCTGACTGCATTGTGCCAAGTGTAAAGTTTGGTGGAGGGGGAATTATGGGATGGGGTTGTTTTTCAGGGTTTGGGCTTGGCCCCTTAGTTCCAGTGAAAGGAACTCTTAATGCTTCACCAAGACATTTTGGACAATTTCATGCTCCCAACTTTGTGGGAACAGTTTGGGGACGGCCCCTTCCCGCCCCAACATGACTGCGCTCCAGTGCACAAAGCGTCGCTCCATAAAGACATGGATGAGCGAGTTTGGTGTGGAGGAACTGGACTGTCCTGCACAGAGTCCTGACCTCATCCCGATAGAACACCTTTGGGATGAATTAGAGCGGAGACTGCGAGCCAGGCCTTCTCGTCCAACATCAGTGCCTGACCTCACAAATGCGCTTCTAGAAGAATAGTCAAAAATTCCCATAAACACACTCCTAAACCTTGTGGAAAGCCTTCCCAGAAGAGTTGAAGCTGTTATAGATGCAAAGGGTGGGCCGACTCCATATTAAACCCTATGGATTAAGAATGGGATGTCATTAAAGTTCATGTGCATGTAAAGGCAGGCGTCCCAAAACTTTAGGCAATATAGTGTAGTTCTAAAAATCATTCTAGATATTAAAGAATAGTAGAGTTCACAACATAACTATAACGGCACAGAGGATGAACGAAAAAATTAACACTGACAGCCAATCAGAAACTAAAAGCGACAGATAACAAACTGCAGTCCTCAGGTGTAGACACTAATATAGCTATCGTTCTCCGAGTGAACAGGCTTTAAGAGATCGTGTTTGGCATACGGTTCTGTGCGACAGCTCCCCGGTCAGGCGTCTGTTTTGAGCGCTCTGGTCTTCGGCCTCCTGACTCTTCTGGTCATAGTTCAGAGCGAGTTCCTCCAGCGCCTGCAGAACCTCCTTCACCTCGGCCTTCGCGCTGTCACTCTCTGTCTGCAGACGACTCAACTCACACTGCACACGCTCACTGTCTCCACGGGACGACGCCAGCAGCTGAACACACACACACACACACACACACAGCTTCAATTTTCCTGACCTTTTTAACACAGCAGAACTGAAATCAAATCCTCCTCTATGCTGTTTTATCTTTATGTTTTACATCTTTTGGGAATAACCCAGTTCTCGGATCTTTGGCTAACGTTCTGGCAAGGTTGTCCCAAAGTTCCTACAGTAACGTTAATAGAATGTTTGTTCAAAGTTATCTCCTCTGCAAACAAACATATGTTCTAAGAACGTTCAACTAATGTTCATTTCAAGTTATAAAAACATTGTTTCTGAAAGTTCCCTGGACGTTACTTTGAATGTTCTGTGAACGTTTACATAACATAATGGGAACATTAGCCAAACACACTATATTTTTTCAGCATGTATACTGTGCACAATAAGTGGATTTTCTGGTCAGACTTTATTGCAATATTCCAATTTAGACATTCTGCTAACTATAAGTAACTTTGCAACTACATGTCAACTAACTCTCATTACAGGTCTCATTACTTGGGTTAGTAGAATAAACAGACATACTTGCATGTATGCTGAATCCCAATTCGCATAATAAATAGTAGTGAAAGTTAGAATCAAACCCAGTATGCTGAAATAAGGATGCTTTACTATTTATGCATTCATGACAGAGTAGAAGTTGCTTGCCAAATATTCTGCTACAGTCTCAAAAGTATGTACTTTTCTTCACAATACAGGGCATAGTATAATAGACGGATTGGGACACATCCCAATAAAGAGTTAGCAGATATTAGGTGTCCGATATTAAGCAGACAGTCTACTAATACTCAATGACTGATTGTTGACAAGCATTTGCAAAGTTACTTATAGTTAGTAGAATGTCTAAAGTTGAGTATAGATGAAGTGTACCCACAGTATGCAGTACATTATGCACAGAATGCTATAATACTGCTCTATTTCTGCAATATGAAGACGTGACAGGAATAGATATTTGGAATTAGCAAATGTTTCACCTCTTCTTGATCCAGCATTTGCTCCTTCAGTTTTTCCACCAGCTGACACTGTAAATTAATCTCATCATCCTGTCAGAGAGAGAGAGAAAATCAATCAGAAAGCAAACGCACTGACTACAGGCTGTGTGTTTGTGAGGCTGTGTGTTTGTGAGGCTGTGTGAGGCTGTGTGTTTGTGAGGCTGTGTGTTTGTGAGTCTGTGTGTGTGTGTGTTTGTGAGTCTGTGTGTTTGTGAGTCTGTGTGTTTGTGAGTCTGTGTGTTTGTGAGTCTGTGTGTTTGTGAGGCTGTGTGTTTGTGAGGCTGTGTGAGGCTGTGTGTTTGTGAGGCTGTGTGTTTGTGAGGCTGTGTGTTTGTGAGTCTGTGTGTTTGTGAGGCTGTGTGTTTGTGAGTCTGTGTGTTTGTGAGGCTGTGTGTTTGTGAGGCTGTGTGTTTGTGAGTCTGTGTGTTTGTGAGGCTGTGTGTTTGTGAGGATGTGTGTTTGTGAGGCTGTGTGTTTGTGAGGCTGTGTGAGGCTGTGTGTTTGTGAGGATGTGTGTTTGTGAGGCTGTGTGTTTGTGAGGCTGTGTGTTTGTGAGGCTGTGTGTTTGTGAGGCTGTGTGAGGCTGTGTGTTTGTGAGGATGTGTGTTTGTGAGTCTGTGTGTTTGTGAGGCTGTGTGTTTGTGAGGATGTGTGTTTGTGAGTCTGTGTGTTTGTGAGGCTGTGTGTTTGTGAGGCTGTGTGAGGCTGTGTGTTTGTGAGGATGTGTGTTTGTGAGGCTGTGTGTTTGTGAGGCTGTGTGTTTGTGAGTCTGTGTTTGTGAGTCTGTGTGTTTGTGAGTCTGTGTGTTTGTGAGGCTGTGTGTTTGTGAGGCTGTGTGTTTGTGAGGCTGTGTGTTTGTGAGGCTGTGTGAGGCTGTGTGTTTGTGAGGATGTGTGTTTGTGAGGCTGTGTGTTTGTGAGGCTGTGTGTTTGTGAGGCTGTGTGTTTGTGAGTCTGTGTTTGTGAGTCTGTGTGTTTGTGAGTCTGTGTGTTTGTGAGGCTGTGTGTTTGTGAGGCTGTGTGTTTGTGAGGCTGTGTGTTTGTGAGTCTGTGTGTTTGTGAGTCTGTGTGTTTGTGAGTCTGTGTGTTTGTGAGGCTGTGTGTTTGTGAGGCTGTGTGTTTGTGAGGCTGAGTGTTTGTGAGGATGTGTGTTTGTGAGGCTGTGTGTTTGTGAGGCTGTGTGTTTGTGAGGCTGTGTGTTTGTGAGGCTGTGTGTTTGTGAGGCTGTGTGTTTGTGAGGCTGTGTGTTTGTGAGGCTGTGTGTTTGTGAGGCTGTGTGTTTGTGAGTCTGTGTGTTTGTGAGTCTGTGTGTTTGTGAGTCTGTGTGTTTGTGAGGCTGTGTGTTTGTGAGGCTGTGTGTTTGTGAGTCTGTGTGTTTGTGAGGCTGTGTGTTTGTGAGGATGTGTGTTTGTGAGGCTGTGTGTTTGTGAGGCTGTGTGTTTGTGAGGCTGTGTGTTTGTGAGGCTGTGTGAGGCTGTGTGTTTGTGAGGATGTGTGTTTGTGAGGCTGTGTGTTTGTGAGGCTGTGTGTTTGTGAGGCTGTGTGAGGCTGTGTGTTTGTGAGGATGTGTTTGTGAGTCTGTGTGTTTGTGAGGCTGTGTGTTTGTGAGGCTGTGTGAGGCTGTGTGTTTGTGAGGCTGTGTGTTTGTGAGGCTGTGTGTTTGTGAGTCTGTGTTTGTGAGTCTGTGTGTTTGTGAGTCTGTGTGTTTGTGAGTCTGTGTGTTTGTGAGGCTGTGTGTTTGTGAGGCTGTGTGTTTGTGAGGCTGTGTGAGGCTGTGTGTTTGTGAGGATGTGTGTTTGTGAGGCTGTGTGTTTGTGAGGCTGTGTGTTTGTGAGGCTGTGTGTTTGTGAGTCTGTGTTTGTGAGTCTGTGTGTTTGTGAGTCTGTGTGTTTGTGAGGCTGTGTGTTTGTGAGGCTGTGTGTTTGTGAGGCTGTGTGTTTGTGAAGCTGTGTGAGGCTGTGTGTTTGTGAGACTGTGTGTTTGTGAGGCTGTGTGTTTGTGAGGCTGTGTGTTGTGAGGCTGTGTGTTTGTGAGGCTGTGTGTTTGTGAGGCTGTGTGTTTGTGAGGGTGTGTGAGGCTGTGTGTTTGTGAGGCTGTGTGTTTGTGAGGCTGTGTGTTTGTGAGGCTGTGTGTTTGTGAGTCTGTGTGTTTGTGAGTCTGTGTGTTTGTGAGGCTGTGTGTTTGTGAGGCTGTGTGTTTGTGAGGCTGTGTGTTTGTGAGGCTGTGTGTTTGTGAGGCTGTGTGTTTGTGAGGCTGTGTTTTTGTGAGTCTGTGTGTTTGTGAGTCTGTGTGTTTGTGAGTCCGTGTGTTTGTGAGTCCGTGTGTTTGTGAGTCCGTGTGTCTGTTTGTGAGGCTGTGTGTTTGTGAGTCTGTGTGTTTGTGAGTCTGTGTGTTTGTGAGGCTGTGTGTTTGTGAGTCTGTGTGTTTGTGAGTCCGTGTGTCTGTTTGTGAGGCTGTGTGTTTGTGAGTCTGTGTGTCTGTTTGTGAGTCTGTGTGTTTGTGAGTCTGTGTGTTTGTGAGTCCGTGTGTCTGTTTGTGAGTCTGTGTGTTTGTGAGTCTGTGTGTTTGTGAGGCTGTGTGTTTGTGAGGCTGTGTGTTTGTAAGACTGTGTGTTTGTGAGTCCGTGTGTCTGTTTGTGAGGCTGTGTGTTTGTGAGTCTGTGTGTTTGTGAGTCTGTGTGTTTGTGAGCCTGTGTGTTTGTGAGTCTGTGTGTTTGTGAGTCTGTGTGTTTGTGAGTCTGTGTGTTTGTGAGGCTGTGTGTTTGTGAGTCTGTGTGTTTGTGAGTCTGTGTGTTTGTGAGTCTGTGTGTTTGTGAGGCTGTGTGTTTGTGAGGCTGTGTGTTTGTGAGGCTGTGTGAGGCTGTGTGTTTGTGAGGCTGTGTGTTTGTGAGGCTGTGTGTTTGTGAGGCTGTGTGTTTGTGAGTCTGTGTGTTTGTGAGTCTGTGTGTTTGTGAGTCTGTGTGTTTGTGAGTCTGTGTGTTTGTGAGCCTGTGTGTTTGTGAGGCTGTTTGTGAGTCTGTGTGTGTGTGTCTTTGTATGCTCTGCTCACACCTTGTCGTCCAGTTGTTTGTAGAGTTTGCGTATCTCCTCCTCATATTTGAGCTTGTCTTCCTCTGGGATCGGCGCACACGTGCTGACGCTCTGATTGTCTAAAGCTGCGTCTTCACCAACATCAGATTCCACAGCCATGAGCTCCAGCGCTGCGACACACTCCCCTACAGCACAACACCATCATTCACTCTTACTACACATACTTTAGGATTAGGATTAGGGTGTGTTTAGGTTATTTGCTTATGTACAGAGAGAGTGTAAAATAACATGTTACCTATGTTACCTTCAGGATTCTCCTCTTAAGCTTTTAGAAACCTTATGGCATTTTCTCTTGGTTTAAATATATTTTCAATTTAGTAACCCTTACACTACGTACTTCTAATGGGGAAGTACACTGGTACTTTTTTTGTACTTTTTTAATCTAAAATCCATAGTCTTAAGTTTTACATTTATTAATTTAGCAGAGGCTTTCATGAATGTCAGGTATTTACTCCAAGAGTACCATGGTATTTATTTAAAATCATTACACTCAAAAAAAAAAAGCTGGGTAAACAACAACCCAATTTGGGTTGAAAATGGACTAACCCAGCGATTGGGCTGTTTTAACCCAGCGATTAGGCTGTTTTAACCCAGCGATTAGGCTGTTTTAACCCAGCGATTAGGCTGTTTTAACCCAGCGATTAGGCTGTTTTAACCCAGCGATTGGGTTGTTTTAACCCAGCGATTGGGCTGTTTTAGCCCAGCGATGAGGCTGTTTTAGCCCAGCGATTAGGCTGTTTTAACCCAGAGATTGGGCTGTTTTAACCCAGCGATTGGGCTGTTTTAACCCAGCGATTGGGTTGTTTTAACCCAGCGATTGGGCTGTTTTAACCCAGCGATTGGGCTGTTTTAACCCAGCGATTGGGCTGTTTTAACCAGCGATTGGGCTGTTTTAACCCAGCGGTTGGGCTGTTTTAACCCAGCGGTTGGGCTGTTTTTTACCCAGCATTTTACAAAGTAAGCATGCAATGATTTGGCAACTCAGTTTTTACTAGGAAATTCCTTTTTTTCCTAGTATTTTCTAGTAAAACATGCTTTAATAATCTTTGTTTATTTATTAAAATGAATTTATGACATTTAAATGAATTTATTATTTAATTAGTAATTTATTGTATATTTTATAATTAAATTATTTTAATATGATCAAAAAAAATATTTAAATAACAACTTACATTTATGTTAAATATTTAAATATAACTGATTTTACAATGGTGCATGTTTTTTGTAAAATGTTAAATAAATGTTACATTTTTTATATTTATTTTATTTTATTAAAATATATCAATATGATCAAACAAACATTTTTTATTTATTTATTTATTTAAAACTGATTTTATTATGATGCATGTCTGCATTTTTTTGTAAAATGTAGTACAATAAACTTAGAATTTTTAGAGAGTAATATATATTTAGTGATGCTAATATTATATTAATATCAAATATATATATATATATATAAAATTCATTTTTATTTATTTAAAACTATGATTTTATGTCTGAAAACCCATGTATTACCATGGTCTGTCCAAAACAATCATGGCACTGTAAGGTCTGCGTCCTCACCGTTCCGCCAGCGGTTAAGCTCCGCCTCCAGTCTCTGGATGTTCTCCTTCAGGTTCTTGTTCTTCTCCTTCTCTTTCTCATACTTCCTCTTCCACTGCTCAGCTGTCAGCTCCAGGTTCACCGACGCAGTGTTCTTGATGGTCTTTGCGCTGAGAGAGATGGAGAGAGTGATGCATGTGCGAGCATCGGTTGGGTTGGGTTCTGTGTGTGTGTGTGTGTGTGTGTTACCGTTGTCCGAACATCAGAGTGGATTTGGTCTCGGCGTCGTTGAAGGCTGAAGGCGAGCAGCAGATGAACATGGTGGTTCTGCAGTTTCCACCCAGAGAGTCCTGCAGGATCCGGGTCATCTTACTGTCCCGGTACGGCACGTGAGTCTTCTGCACCGACACAGAGTTCAAAGGGTTAAGCGATGATCTGTCTGTAACTCTGTAGGGAAAGGTGTGCAGATGCGGCTGTAACTCACGGTTCCTTCCGCCAGAGCGGATATGACGTTTCCCAGCGCAGACAGAGACTTGTTGATGTTCTTGGCTTCATCCAGAACGGCTCCCTCCGCTCCCGTCTTACTCACCTGGAAAAATAACACTAGCGGTCAAATGTTTGGGGTCAGGAAGACATTAATAATTTTATTCATTAAATTGATCAAAAGTGACATTTATGATGTTACAAAAGATTCTATTTCAAATACATGCTGATCTTTTGAACTTTCTAATCATCAAATATTCCTGAAAGATCAAATGTACACTTGTTCTCAACACTGATAATAATCATAAATGTGTGTTGATCATCAGATCCTCATATGAGAATGATTAGTGAAGGGTCATGTGACACTGAAGACTGGAGTAATGATGATACATTCAGCTTTGATCACAGGAATAAATCACACTGCACTATATATTCACACAGAAAACAGCTGATCTACACTGAGGAATATTACACTGATACTGGAGTTATGATCAGATAATGAACAGAAGCACTATATATTCACACAGAGAACAGCTGATCTACACTGAGGAATATTACACTGATACTGGAGTTATGATCAGATAATGAACAGAAGCACTATATATTCACACAGAGAACAGCTGATCTACACTGGAGGAATATTACACCGATACTGGAGTTATGATCAGATAATGAACAGAAGCACTATATATTCACTCAGAGAACAGCTGATCTACACTGAGGAATATTACACCGATACTGGAGTTATGATCAGATAATGAACAGAAGCACTATATATTCACTCAGAGAACAGCTGATCTACACTGGAGGAATATTACACTGATACTGGAGTTATGATCAGATAATGAGCAGAAGCACTATATATTCACACAGAGAACAGCTGATCTACACTGAGGAATATTACACTGATACTGGAGTTATGATCAGATAATGAGCAGAAGCACTATATATTCACACAGAGAACAGCTGATCTACACTGAGGAATATTACACTGATACTGGAGTTATGATCAGATAATGAGCAGAAGCACTATATATTCACACAGAGAACAGCTGATCTACACTGAGGAATATTACACTGATACTGGAGTTATGATCAGATAATGAACAGAAGCACTATATATTCACACAGAGAACAGCTGATCTACACTGAGGAATATTACACTGATACTGGAGTTATGATCAGATAATGAGCAGAAGCACTATATATTCACACAGAGAACAGCTGATCTACACTGAGGAATATTACACTGATACTGGAGTTATGATCAGATAATGAACAGAAGCACTATATATTCACACAGAGAACAGCTGATCTACACTGAGGAATATTACACTGATACTGGAGTTATGATCAGATAATGAACAGAAGCACTATATATTCACACAGAAAACAGCTGATCTACACTGAGGAATATTACACTGATACTGGAGTTATGATCAGATAATGAGCAGAAGCACTATATATTCACACAGAAAACAGCTGATCTACACTGAGGAATATTACACTGATACTGGAGTTATGATCTAAAAACATCTGTATATGCATATATAATAATTTGAGAGAATTTGATTACGAGGGCAGGATACACTAAAAGTTGTGAATAAATAAAAATGTTAAGTTTAACTCAATGTGTTACTTTGTGATTCATTTACTAGGAATATTCTGAGTGAAAATTGTTCCTACACCAGATTTTTTCAGATAAATACACAGATCAGGCATAACATTATGACCATTGACAGGTGAGGTGAATAACACTGATGATCTCACGGCTCCTGTTAGAGGGTGGGATATATTAGGCAGCAACATTTTGCCCTCAAAGTTGGTGTGTTAGAAGCAGGAAAAATGGGCAAGCGTAAGGATTTGAGCGAGTTTGACAAGGGCCAGATTGTGATGGCTAGACGACTGGGTCAGAGCATCTCCAAAACTGCAGCTCTTGTGGGGTGTTCCCGGTCTGCAGTGGTCAGGATCTATCAAAAGTGCTCCAAGGAAGGAACAGTGGAGAACCGGCCACAGGGTCATGGGCGGCCCAGGCTCATTGATGCACGTGGGGTTGTTCCTTTGACACGTCCCACCTACCTAAGCATTGTTGCAGACCATGTACAGCCTTTCATGGAAACGCTATTCCCTGGTGGCTGTGGCTCTTCCAGCAGGATAATGCTCCTGACACAAAGCACAAATGCTTCAGGAATGGTTTGAGGAGCACAACAACGAGTTTGAGGCGTTGACTTGGCCTCCAAATTCCCCAGATCTCAAACCAATCGAGCATTTTTGAGATGTGCTGAACATACAAGTCCGATCCATGGAGGCCCCACCTCGCAGCTTACAGGACTTAAAGGATCTGCTGCTAACATCTTGGTGCCAGATCCCACAGCACACCTTAAGGGGTGGAGTCCATGCCTCGATGGGTCAGGGCTGTTTTGGCAGCAAATGGAGGACCAACGCAATATAAAAATCATAATGTTATGCCTGATCGGTGTAAATGCAAGTATAAACAGTGTGTATTGCATTTTTTTATTGTGCAGGTGTTTTTCCTAAATGTTCTACAGAGAAATAAAGACCCAAATGAGTCACTGTTTGTCCAATAAAAGCTCAGAGTTCATGTTGAGATCTTTGATATCTCTTCTGAAACTCTAGCGGATTAACGGGATATTTTCCTCTGTTTAATCTCCCTGTAGGAGTGACGTTTGAGATATTAATGAATCTCTTTGTGCTTGCTCTGTCCTGCAGGTGGACACACTCTCGTGAGGCTGAAGGATGTCAAACTCAAAGCACCTTCTCGCTCCCGGCCAGATCTACCAGGTAGAGTTTTCCACAGAGTTTCTGCTCCGTCTCCACATGCTCCTGTTTGATGCTTATGAGGAAGATGCTGTGACTCCTGGAGCTGTGTTCATTCATATCTGAAACACAACAAACAAACAGAAACATGTTTTAAAAAGGTTTTGAACGTTCTCTGAATGTTACTCTTGAGTGTTCTCAGAGCGTTACTCTTGAGTGTTCTCAGAGCGTTACTCTTGAGTGTTCTCTGAGCGTTACTCTTGAGTGTTCTCTGAGCGTTACTCTTGAGTGTTCTCTGAGCGTTACTCTTGAATGTTCTCAGAGCGCTACTCTTGAATGTTCTCTGAGCGTTACTCTTGAGTGTTCTCAGAGCGTTACTCATGAGTGTTCTCTGAGTGTTTCTCTTGAGTGTTCTCTGAGCGTTACTCTTGAATGTTCTCTGAGCGTTACTCTTGAGTGTTCTCAGAGCGTTACTCTTGAATGTTCTTTGAGCGTTACTCTTGAGTGTTCTCAGAGCGTTACTCATGAGTGTTCTCTGAGCATTACTCTTGAGTGTTCTCAGAGCGTTACTCTTGAATGTTCTCAGAGCGTTACTCTTGAGTGTTCTCAGAGCGTTACTCTTGAATGTTCTCTGAGCGTTACTCTTGAATGTTCTCTGAGCGTTACTCTTGAATGTTCTCTGAGCGTTACTCTTGAGTGTTCTCAGAGCGTTACTCTTGAATGTTCTCTGAGCGTTACTCTTGAGTGTTCTCAGAGCGTTACTCTTGAGTGTTCTCTGAGTGTTACTCTTGAATGTTCTCTGAGCGTTACTCTTGAGTGTTCTCAGAGCGTTACTCATGAGTGTTCTCTGAGTGTTACTCTTGAATGTTCTCTGAGCGTTACTCTTGAGTGTTCTCAGAGCGTTACTCTTGAATGTTCTTTGAGCGTTACTCTTGAATGTTCTCTGAGCGTTACTCTTGAATGTTCTCTGAGCGTTACTCTTGAGTGTTCTCTGAACGTTACTCATGAGTGTTCTCTGAGTGTTACTCTTGAGTGTTCTCTGAGCGTTACTCTTGAGTGTTCTCTGAGTGTTACTCTTGAGTGTTCTCTGAGTGTTACTCTTGAGTGTTCTCTGAGCGTTACTCTTGAGTGTTCTCTGAGCGTTACTCTTGAGTGTTCTCTGAGTGTTACTCTTGAGTGTTCTCTGAGCGTTACTCTCGAGTGTTCTCTGAGCGTTACTCTTGAACGCGTTCTCTGAGTGTTACTCTTGAGTGTTCTCAGAGCGTTACTCTTGAGTGTTCTCTGAGTGTTACTCTTGAATGTTCTCTGAGCGTTACTCTTGAGTGTTCTCTGAGTGTTACTCTTGAGTGTTCTCTGAGTGTTACTCTTGAGTGTTCTCTGAGCGTTACTCTTGAATGTTCTCTGAGCGTTACTCTTGAGTGTTCTCTGAGCGTTACTCTTGTGTGTTCTCAGAGCGTTACTCTTGAGTGTTCTCAGTGCGTTACTCTTGAGTGTTCTCTGAGCGTTACTCTTGAGTGTTCTCTGAGCATTACTCTTGAAAGTTCTCTGAGTGTTACTCTTGAGTGTTCTCTGAGTGTTACTCTTGAGTGTTCTCAGAGTGTTACTCTTGAGTGTTCTCTGAGCGTTACTCTTGAGTGTTCTCTGAGTGTTACTCTTGAGTGTTCTCTGAGCGTTACTCTGAGTTTTCTCTGAGTGTTACTCTTGAATGTTCTCTGAGTGTTACTCTTGAGTGTTCACTGAGTGTTACTCTTGAGTGTTCTCTGAGTGTTACTCTTGAGTGTTCTCTGAGCGTTACTCTTGAGTGTTCTCTGAGCGTTACTCTTGAATGTTCTCTGAGTGTTACTCTTGAGTGTTCTCAGAGCGTTACTCTTGAGTGTTCTCTGAGTGTTACTCTTGAGTGTTCTCTGAGCGTTACTCTTGAATGTTCTCTGAGTGTTACTCTTGAGTGTTCTCTGAGCGTTACTCTTGAGTGTTCTCTGAGCGTTACTCTTGAACGTTCTCTGAGCGTTACTCTTGAGTGTTCTCTGAGTGTTACTCTTGAGTGTTCTCTGAGTGTTACTCTTGAGTGTTCTCTGAGCGTTACTTGAGTGTTCTCTGAGTGTTACTCTTGAGTGTTCTCAGAGCGTTACTCTTGAATGTTCTCTGAGTGTTACTCTTGAGTGTTCTCTGAGTGTTACTCTTGAGTGTTCTCAGAGTGTTACTCTTGAGTGTTCTCTGAGCGTTACTCTTGAGTGTTCTCTGAGTGTTACTCTTGAGTGTTCTCTGAGCGTTACTCTTGAGTTTTCTCTGAGTGTTACTCTTGAATGTTCTCTGAGTGTTACTCTTGAGTGTTCACTGAGTGTTACTCTTGAGTGTTCTCTGAGTGTTACTCTTGAGTGTTCTCTGAGCGTTACTCTTGAGTGTTCTCTGAGCGTTACTCTTGAATGTTCTCTGAGTGTTACTCTTGAGTGTTCTCAGAGCGTTACTCTTGAGTGTTCTCTGAGTGTTACTCTTGAGTGTTCTCTGAGCGTTACTCTTGAATGTTCTCTGAGCGTTACTCTTGAGTGTTCTCTGAGTGTTACTCTTGAGTGTTCTCTGAGTGTTACTCTTGAGTGTTCTCTGAGCGTTACTCTTGAGTGTTCTCTGAGTGTTACTCTTGAGTGTTCTCAGAGCGTTACTCTTGAACGCTTCTCTGAGCGTTACTCTTGAGTGTTCTCTGAGCGTTACTCTTGAATGTTCTCTGAGTGTTACTCTTGAGTGTTCTCTGAGCGTTACTCTTGAGTGTTCTCTGAGCGTTACTCTTGAGTGTTCTCTGAGCGTTACTCTTGAGTTCTCTGACCGTTACTCTTGAGTGTTCTCTGAGTGTTACTCTTGAGTGTTCTCTGAGTGTTACTCTTGAACGTTCTCTGACCGTTACTCTTGAGTGTTCTCTGAGTGTTACTCTTGAGTGTTCTCTGAGTGTTACTCTTGAGTGTTCTCTGAGCGTTACTCTTGAGTGTTCTCTGAGTGTTACTCTTGAGTGTTCTCTTAGTGTTACTCTTGAGTGTTCTCTGAGCGTACTCTTGAGCGTTCTCTGAGCGTTACTCTTGAGTGTTCTCTGAGCGTTACTCTTGAGTGTTCTCTGAGCGTTACTCTTGAAAGTTCTATGAGTGTTACTCTTGAGTGTTCTCTGAGTGTTACTCTTGAGTGTTCTCAGAGCGTTACTCTTGAGTGTTCTCTGAGTGTTACTCTTGAGTGTTCTCTGAGCGTTACTGTTGAGTGTTCTCAGAGCGTTACTCTTGAGTGTTCTCTGAGCGTTACTCTTGAGTGTTCTCAGAGCGTTACTCATGAGTGTTCTCTGAGTATTACTCTTGAGTGTTCTCTGAGCGTTACTCTTGAGTGTTCTCAGAGCGTTACTCTTGAATGTTCTCTGAGCGTTACTCTTGAGTGTTCTCAGAGCGTTACTCATGAGTGTTCTCTGAGTGTTACTCTTGAGTGTTCTCAGAGCGTTACTCATGAGTGTTCTCTGAGTGTTACTCTTGAGTGTTCTCAGAGCGTTACTCTTGAATGTTCTCAGAGCGTTACTCTTGAATGTTCTCTGAGCGTTACTCTTGAATGTTCTCTGAGCGTTACTCTTGAGTGTTCTCAGAGCGTTACTCTTGAATGTTCTCTGAGCGTTACTCTTGAGTGTTCTCAGAGCGTTACTCATGAGTGTTCTCTGAGTGTTACTCTTTGTGTTCTCAGAGCGTTACTCTTAAATGTGTTCTCTGAGTGTTACTCTTGAATGTTCTCTGAGCGTTACTCTTGAGTGTTCTCAGAGCGTTACTCTTGAGTGTTCTCTGAGTGTTACTCTTGAATGTTCTCTGAGTGTTACTCATGAGTGTTCTCTGAGCTTACTCTTGAATGTTCTCTGAGCGTTACTCTTGAGTGTTCTCAGAGCGTTACTCTTGAATGTTCTTTGAGCGTTACTCTTGAATGTTCTCTGAGCGTTACTCTTGAATGTTCTCTGAGCGTTACTCTTGAGTGTTCTCTGAACGTTCCTCATGAGTGTTCTCTGAGTGTTACTCTTGAGTGTTCTCTGAGCGTTACTCTTGAGTGTTCTCTGAGTGTTACTCTTGAGTGTTCTCTGAGGGTTACTCTTGAGTGTTCTCTGAGCGTTACTCTTGAGTGTTCTCTGAGTGTTACTCTTGAGTGTTCTCTGAGCGTTACTCTCGAGTGTTCTCTGAGCGTTACTCTCGAGTGTTCTCAGAGCGTTACTCTTGAGTGTTCTCTGAGTGTTACTCTTGAATGTTCTCTGAGCGTTCCTCTTGAGTGTTCTCTGAGTGTTACTCTTGAGTGTTCTCTGAGTGTTACTCTTGAGTGTTCTCTGAGCGTTACTCTTGAATGTTCTCTGAGCGTTACTCTTGAGTGTTCTCTGAGCGTTACTCTTGTGTGTTCTCAGAGCGTTACTCTTGAGTGTTCTCTGAGCGTTACTCTTGAGTGTTCTCTGCGTTACTCTTGAGTGTTCTCTGAGCATTACTCTTGAAAGTTCTCTGAGTGTTACTCTTGAGTGTTCTCTGAGCGTTACTCTTGAGTGTTCTCTGAGCGTTACTCTTGAGTGTTCTCTGAGCATTACTCTTGAAAGTTCTCTGAGTGTTACTCTTGAGTGTTCTCAGAGTGTTACTCTTGAGTGTTCTCTGAGTGTTACTCTTGAGTGTTCTCTGAGTGTTACTCTGAGTGTTCTCTGAGTGTTACTCTTGAGTGTTCTCTGAGCGTTACTCTTGAGTGTTCTCTGAGTGTTACTCTTGAGTGTTCTCTGAGCGTTACTCTTGAGTGTTCTCTGAGCGTTACTCTTGAATGTTCTCTGAGCGTTACTCTTGAGTGTTCTCTGAGCGTTACTCTTGAGTGTTCTCTGAGCGTTACTCTTGAATGTTCTCTGAGGGTTACTCTTGAGTGTTCTCAGAGCGTTACTCTTGAGTGTTCTCTGAGTGTTACTCTTGAGTGTTCTCTGAGCGTTACTCTTGAATGTTCTCTGAGTGTTACTCTTGAGTGTTCTCTGAGTGTTACTCTTGAGTGTTCTCTGAGTGTTACTCTTGAACATTCTCTGAGCGTTACTCTTGAGTGTTCTCTGAGCGTTCTCTGAGCGTTACTCTTGAACGCGTTCTCTGAGCGTTACTCTTGAGTGTTCTCTGAGTGTTACTCTTGAGTGTTCTCTGAGTGTTACTCTTGAGTGTTCTCTGAGTGTTACTCTTGAGTGTTCTCTGAGTGTTACTCTTGAGTGTTCTCTGAGTGTTACTCTTGAGTGTTCTCTGAGCGTTACTCTTGAATGTTCTCTGAGTGTTACTCTTGAGTGTTCTCTGAGCGTTCTCTGAGCGTTACTCTTGAACGCGTTCTCTGAGCGTTACTCTTGAGTGTTCTCTGAGCGTTACTCTTGAGTGTTCTCTGAGTGTTACTCTTGAGTGTTCTCTGAGTGTTACTCTTGAGTGTTCTCTGAGTGTTACTCTTGAGTGTTCTCTGAGTGTTACTCTTGAGTGTTCTCTGAGTGTTACTCTTGAGTGTTCTCTGAGTGTTACTCTTGAGTGTTCTCTGAGCGTTACTCTTGAGTGTTCTCTGAGCGTTACTCTTGAATGTTCTCTCTGAGCGTTACTCTTGAATGTTCTCTGAGTGTTACTCTTGAGTGTTCTCTGAGTGTTACTCTTGAATGTTCTCTGAGTGTTACTCTTGAGTGTTCTCTGAGTGTTACTCTTGAGTGTTCTCTGAGTGTTACTCTTGAGTGTTCTCTGAGCGTTACTCTTGAGTGTTCTCTGAGCGTTACTTGAATGTTCTCTGAGTGTTACTCTTGATTGTTCTCAGAGCGTTACTCTTGAGTGTTCTCTGAGTGTTACTCTTGAGTGTTCTCTGAGCGTTACTCTTGAATGTTCTCTGAGTGTTACTCTTGAGTGTTCTCTGAGTGTTACTTGAGTGTTCTCTGAGTGTTACTCTTTAACAGTCTCTGAGCGTTACTCTTGAATGTTCTCTGAGTGTTACTCTTGAGTGTTCTCTGAGCGTTACTCTTGAGTGTTCTCTGAGTGTTACTCTTGAACGCGTTCTCTGAGCGTTACTCTTGAGTGTTCTCTGAGTGTTACTCTTGAGTGTTCTCTGAGTGTTACTCTTGAGTGTTCTCTGAGCGTTACTCTTGAGTGTTCTCTGAGTGTTACTCTTGAGTGTTCTCTGAGTGTTACTCTTGAGTGTTCTCTGAGCGTTACTCTTGAGTGTTCTCTGAGCGTTACTCTTGAATGTTCTCTTGGTGTTACTCTTGAGTGTTCTCTGAGTGTTACTCTTGAGTGTTCTCTGAGTGTTACTCTTGAACATTCTCTGAGCGTTACTCTTGAATGTTCTCTGAGTGTTACTCTTGAGTGTTCTCTGAGTGTTACTCTTGAGTGTTCTCTGAGTGTTACTCTTGAGTGTTCTCTGAGTGCTACTCTTGAGTGTTCTCTGAGCGTTACTCTTGAACGTTCTCTGAGTGTTACTCTTGAGTGTTCTCTGAGTGTTACTCTTGAGTGTTCTCTGAGCGTTACTCTTGAGTTCTCTGAGTGTTACTCTTGAGTGTTCTCTGAGTGTTGCTCTTGAGTGTTCTCTGAGTGTTACTCTTTAACAGTCTCTGAGTGTTACTCTTGAGTGTTCTCTGAGCGTTACTCTTGAGTGTTCTCTGAGCGTTACTCTTGAATGTTCTCTTAGTGTTACTCTTGAGTGTTCTCTGAGCGTTACTCTTGAGTGTTCTCTGAGTGTTACTCTTGAGTGTTCTCTGAGTGTTACTCTTGAGTGTTCTCTGAGCGTTACTCTTGAGTGTTCTCTGAGCGTTACTCTTGAATGTTCTCTTAGTGTTACTCTTGAGTGTTCTCTGAGCGTTACTCTTGAGTGTTCTCTGAGCGTTACTCTTGAGTGTTCTCTGAGCGTTACTCTTGAGTGTTCTCTGAGCGTTACTCTTGAAAGTTCTCTCTGAGTGTTACTCTTAGTGTTCTCTGAGTGTTACTCTTGAGTGTTCTCAGAGCGTTACTCTTGAGTGTTCTCTGAGCATTACTCTTGAGTGTTCTCTTACTCTTGAGTGTTCTCTGGCGTTACTCTTGAGTGTTCTCTGAGTGTTACTCTTGAGTGTTCTCTGAGTTTTACTCTTGAGTGTTCTCAGAGTGTTACTCTTGAGTGTTCTCAGAGCGTTACTCTTGAGTGTTCTCTGAGTGTTACTCTTGAGTGTTCTCTGAGCGTTACTCTTGAGTGTTCTCTGAGTGTTACTCTTGAGTGTTCTCTGAGTGTTACTCTTGAGTGTTCTCTGAGTGTTACTCTTGAGTGTTCTCTGAGTGTTACTCTTGAGTGTTCTCTGAGTGTTACTCTTGAGTGTTCTCTGAGTGTTACTCTTGAGTGTTCTCAGAGCGTTACTCTTGAGTGTTCTCTGTGTTACTCTTGAGTGTTCTCTGAGCGTTACTCTTGAATGTTCTCTGAGCGTTACTCTTGAGTGTTCTCTGAGTGTTACTCTTGAGTGTTCTCTGAGCGTTACTCTTGAGTGTTCTCTGAGTTACTCTTGAGTGTTCTCTGGCGTTACTCTTGAGTGTTCTCAGAGCGTTACTCTTGAGTGTTCTCTGAGCGTTACTCTTGAGTGTTCTCTGAGCGTTACTCTTGAGTGTTCTCTGAGCGTTACTCTTGAGTGTTCTCTGAGCGTTACTCTTGAGTGTTCTCTGAGCGTTACTCTTGAGTGTTCTCTGAGTGTTACTCTTGAGTGTTCTCTGAGCGTTACTCTTGAGTGTTCTCTGAGTTACTCTTGAGTGTTCTCTGAGCGTTACTCTTGAGTGTTCTCTGAGTGTTACTCTTGAGTGTTCTCTGAGTGTTACTCTTGAGTGTTCTCTGAGTGTTACTCTTGAGTGTTCTCAGAGCGTTACTCTTGAGTGTTCTCTGGATGTGAATGGGTTTTCATTCAATAATTTGAATTAAAATGTTACTGAAAGAACGTTTGTTCATAACTTTGAGGGACCGTTTTGAGAATATTCCCTGACAGCTGGAACCCTTATAGTGTGTTTGTAACCATCTTTACTCCTACATTTACATTTATGCATTTGGCAGATTCTTTTATCCAAAGCGAATTGCATTTCATTATAGGGTTACGTTTGATCAGTTCATGCATTCCCTGGGAATTGAGTCCTTGACTTAGTGTTTCATCAATGCTTCTGCAGTATATCTGATCTTATTTTGAGAGCGTGGGTTAGAGATACTCACTTGTAACAGCGACGTGACGATTGGCTTTGCCCTCATCAATAACATCCATCACTTCATCAGGGCTGGAAACAAAACGCTCAGTGCAACCCTGAACACACACACACACACACACACACACACACACACACACACACACACACACACACACACACACTATGATATGATATACAATATAATACAATATATCATATGAATAACAAAGTTGTAAAAACTGATTTAATTTTTTTTTATTCAATGTGCTACTTGCCATTTCTTTGTAATTGTTTGTCAAATTAAATTTATTTTCTCCACACCAGTTTTATTTATCATATTTATCATATTTTTGCAGTAAATGCTCTTTCTGGGTTTGGGAAGTTTTAAGTTCTGAAAGTTTTCATAATGAGCTCATTTATTTCACACGATGAAGGAAGATTTGATGCTCATGATCTGAGACTCAAAACATCAGATGTTCACGGATCAAATCCTGCATCTCGGCAGTGATTCAGCTCACCTTCACATAGGGAACACGGTTCTTGTCCTCATGAACAGACAGGTTTGTCTTACTCACTGAAAGAAAGAGAGAGAAAGAGAGGCAGATGAGGGAGAATGAACAAAAGGAAGGGCATTAAGAACAAGGAAAAGAAACTGGCTTGTTCCTGAAATTAAAATTCAGCTCTTTCAAATCTGTGTGACTTTACACTGAAATCAAAGAGCATGTTTTACAAGATAATCCTATTCATGTCTTTCTACTTCAAAGTTTCAAAGTGTTAACACTTTCAGTGCATTTCTCCTGTTGAACACAAACTACGTTTAGCATGATAAGGATTCATACGGTCAAGCTAAAAAAACACCATGCAAATCATAAAAATAGCCTTGCATGTCAGAAGCATTTCAGTCTGTTTCTCATACAAACCTCTCATGTAACTTCAGAAGACTTTGAACATACTGTGCCATTTAGATTTTTTTATGACACTTTTAATGCGTTTCGTCTGTCTTCATTTATTGCGTTGGGTTTGGAGTGACACGAGGGCGAGTAAATGATGACAGAATCTTCATCTTTGGCTGAATTATTCCTTTAATGAGAGCAAGCACATCCACAGACAGGCCTCGAGTTTATGATGACAGTCACGACCCTTTGAGACAGACGCGCCTCTAATCAGACTAACACTCACACACACACTCTCTCACACTCACACACACACACACTTACAAACACATGCTCTCACATACACTCACACACACAGACACACACACTCTCTCTCACACACACACTCACAAACACACGCTCACACACACTCACACACAATGACACACACACACACACACGCACGCTTTCTCTCTCTCACACACACTCACACACAATGACACACACACACGCACACTGTCTCACACACACGCACAAAAACACGCCTTCACACACACTCACAAACAGATGTTTTCACACACACACACACACACACACACACACACACACACACACTGCCCCAGCCCCTAAACCTACCCATCACACACACACACACACACTGCCCCTAAACCTACCCATCACACACTCACACACACACACACACACACACACACACACACACTCACACACACACACACTACATCACAGGAAACATTCTGCATTTTACTTTCTCAAAAACTAATCTGATTTATAAGCCTTTTGAAAAGTGGGGACCACTGGCTGGACCCCACAATGTAATATAAACAAGGAGACACTCTTACACACACACACTCACACACACACACTCTTCCACACACACACACACACACACACTTTTAAACACACACACACACTCTTACACACACACACGAGAGAGGAACTTCATATGAGTTGAGGCAGATATGGAACCGCATATGTGAACGTCAGTTTCTTTTAATCAAATATAGATACAGCATCTCATCATCTCGCCTTGTACTTTATCTCTCAGCGCCTGACGATCTGTATCGTGTGTTTCATTACTCGTCTCTCTCTCTCTCTCTCTCTCTCTCTCATGCCATCTGTCCGCAGGTATTTTCCCAGATTGCTCCGTGACTCAGCATCTCAGTGACTCCAATCAGAACGCAGCCAGGATTAAACATGATAATGTATTCATAGAGCAGACGTGATTACTAACACTCTTATCTAAACGCTGAAAAATGGGCTGGTGTTAGACTGAACAGGACCGATGCTTTTACTGGGGTTTTCATGAATCCAGTATCAGTGTAGATCAGCTGTTCTCTGTGTGAATATATAGTGCAGTGTGATTTATTCCAGTGATCAAAGCTGAATTTATCATCATTACTCCAGTCTTCAGTGTCACATGACCCTTCACTAATCATTCTCATATGAGGATTTGATGATCAACACACATTTATGATTATTATCAGTGTTGAGAACAGGTCATATTTCTGTGAAAACTGATGCATTTTATTTTTCATGATTCTTTGATGAATAGAAAGTTCAAAAGAACAGCATTTATTAGAAATAGAACTTTTGTAACACTTTATAAATGTCACTTTTGATCAATTTAATGCATCCTTAACGAATAAAAGTATTACTTTATTTCAAACTTTTGAACGGTAATGTACATAAAAACATGGAATAAATGGTTAATGCACTCTTTTCAATCCAGTTTAAATAAAGTATACCAATGCATTTTAATAACAGCAAAGGCAGTGTTCATTCTCCGGAGTGTGTGCATCACACACCGGCCTGTATTTAGGTCGACCTAAGACAAAACACACCGACTCACCGTCAAGTAGGTCACGGATCTTATCCATGTAGATTTCAAAGTAGGAAACCTTGGGAGAGAAACGAGATCAGCTGATGATGTGGAATTATCTCAAACCTTTTCATGTCTTGAAAACATGATCTGTAAACAGCTTTCTATTCAGTTGTCTTTGTACCTTAATGTGGAACTCCAGGTTTTCATCCATGATGTAAATGTGGTTGAAAATGTCTTCAGCAATCCTCGGGATAATTCCCCTTCCGTTAGTATCATGCAGTTTTCCCTAATAGAGAAAGCAATAAAAGTCATATACGGGTTTGGAAGGACACAAGGGTGAATAAATGATGATAAAATACAGATTTGTAAATGCTGTAGACTTGCTGTTTTACCTCCATTGTGTAGGTTTTACCAGATGACGTCTGTCCGTATGCAAAGATGGTGCCGTTGTAGCCATCCAGAACATCTGCGGTCAAAAAGAGATATATTTTGATGATTATTGATAGATTTTTGAAGAATCGATACCTATCTTTTCATCACATTCACACACACTCACCTTTAACGATCTGTTTGGCACAGGTGTTGTACACCTGCTCCTGCGTGCAGTTCGTGGGGAAGACTTTATCAAAAACATACGGCTTCCCCTGCAAGACAACAACACATACAGTTACAGCGATGAAGCCAGAGAGTTTCCTGATATCAGACTGACGTGTGCAGGTGTGTCTGTTTAACATTAAGAGTCAGTCATTGGTACAGATTGCCTCAACCAATGATGTGAGTTTGAAGCGGAACCGATGGATGGAAATACAGACAGATAAAGTTAGAAGAATAGAAGACAGAAGTTAGTGGTATTATAACAAAATGGAAACAATTGGGAACAACAGCAACTCAGACATGAAGTGATAGGCCACTTAAAACCCAGAGCGGGGTCAGCGCATGCTGAGGGTCACAGTGCGCAGAAGTCACCAACTTTCTGCAGAGTCAATCGCTCCAGACCTCCAAACTCCTGTGGCCTTCAGATGAGCTCAAGAACAGTGCGGAGAGAGCTTCATGGAATGGGTTTCCATGGCCGAGCAGCTCATCCAAGCCTTACATCACCAAGAGCAATGCAAAGCGTGGGATGCAGTGGGGTAAAGCACGCCACCACTGGACTCTAGAGCAGTGAGACGTGTTCTCTGAGCGACCAATCACGCTTCTCTGTCTGGCCATCCCATGGACGAGTCTGGGTTTGGTGGTTTCCAGGAGAACGGGACTTGCCTGACTGCATTGTGCCAAGTGTAAAGTTTGGTGGAGGGGGGATTATGGGGTGGGGTTGTTTTTCAGGGGTTGGCCCCTTAGTTCTAGTGAAAGGAACTCTTAATGCTTCACCAAGACATTTTGGACAATTTCATGCTCCTAACTTTGTGGGAACAGTTTGGGGACGGCCCCTTCCTGTCCCAACATGACTGCGCTCCAGTGCACAAAGCGTCGCTCCATAAAGACATGGATGAGTGAGTTTGGTGTGGAGGAACTGGACTGGCCTGCACAGAGTCCTGACCTCATCCGGATAGAACACCTTTGGGATGAATTAGAGCGGAGACTGCGAGCCAGGCCTTCTCGTCCAACATCAGTGCCTGACCTCACAAATGCGCCTCTAGAAGAATAGTCAAAAATTCCCATAAACACACTCCTTGTGGAAAGCCTTCCCAGAAGAGCTGAAGCTGTTATAGATGCAAAGGGTGGGCCGACTCCATATTAAACCCTACGGATTGAGAATGGGATGGCATTAAAGTTAATGTGCATGTAAAGGCAGACCGTCCCAAAACTTTAGGCTAGATAGCTAGATAGATAAATAGACAGACAGACAGATTATGTATGGATGGATAGATCTTCACATGCATGAAATATAAAAAAATGTAACACACACAAGGGAGTTGTGCCTGTTCTAATTAAACATGAAAGCAATTAGAGGTGAAGCAACAGACTGTAATAATTAGTCCCTCTCTGCTGTTTCCATGAGCTTTAACTGATCCTCAGAAGAGCATCGGAGTCTACAGAGCAGAGAAACACCTGAAGAATCTTTACACACACACACACACACACACACACACACACACACACACACACACACACACACACACACACTATATCAAGTAGGACACAGCCAGCATCGCGCGTTTGTGATGACAGAACACTTAACCTGTCGCAGCTCTCAGTGAGTTCACAGCGGCACATTTCCCCGACGCGTCTTAAAATAGAGCGACACACTGGTTGGTTTATGTCTGTCTGTGCTTGAAGGAATCATAATGAGCATCATAAAACACACACACACACAGTGTTTATGGCTGGAGTCTGCTGTCGGTGGAGTGATGTGAGCAAGGCTGCAGCGATGAGATAATCAGAACACAATCTGTTTGAATCATCTCACGACTGCCCAGAGTAACACAGGAAATTAAATTAAGAGCAGATTGAAGAGCAAGGGATGTGCGGAGGAAGATAAAACATGCACAGCTGAGCTGAACGTGGGGGGATTGTGGGATACGCTCTAATGGCTTCAGTCCAGCAGAGCTCACCCATTAACATTTACCACTTTATCAGCTTCATCCATCCCTCCCTCTCTCCACTGCTGCTGTTCAATCACGATCATGTTCACAATGACAGACAGACGATAGATAGAAGATCAGCAGAAGAGACAATCTCCCAACCCAAAACAACGCTGCGTCCCAATTCACCTCCTTGTACAACGACCTAAAAGTATGTACTCTTTTTGAGAGTATGCAAGCTGGGACAAAATACTTCGTCATCTTTAACTGACAGCTCTGTTGCTTAGTTACATCCATTTAAACAGCCCTGTCAATCATCTTGTCACTGTTAAAATCCTCCACTTTCAGTTTAATTCAATTTCCTACCATATTGGAGAGAATTGTAGAAGCACGTTAATCTGCCAGTCGTGGGTATTTTGTGCGGAGTCACTCCTCATGTGTTTGCAATTTAATGATGCATTTAAAAGTTAGTGGCCAAAAAAGTTTACAATGCTTTTGCAGATGAAATATAATATAGATAATATATATAGAAAAAAATTGTCAAGTTAGATACTGATTGCATTAACCATTTATTCTCAGTCAAACCTCGTTATCTAAACCTTTCTAATTAACTGTCGGACTCGCACATCCGTCATGTTTGTAGTTTTTTTTTTTACACGTTTTTACACATCGAATCCTTGTCCAACTCGCAGTAAGTTGTGGGCAATATTAGCCGTTAGAGTGTGCATCGATCCGCACTTTGGATTCTAACCGGAAATAGACCATCCGGGTATCTGGGAATACTCATTTCAACAAACAATTTGGAACGTACTAATTCTATTTCCGAATTCTATTTAAGACAGATATAATATTGAACTTTATGCATCCGGCATTGTCACCGCTTGTAACAGGGATAGTTCACCCAGAAATTAAATTTCTGTCATTAATTCCTCATCCTTGTGTCGTCTTTGTAACACAAATTAAGATATTTCTGATGAAATCCGAGAGCTTTCTAACCCATCCACAGGCAGCAACATCACTGCAACAATCAAGGCCCAGAAAGGTAGTAAAGACATTGTTAAAATAGTCCATGTGACTCCAGTGGTTCACAAGCACCTCGGATCTAAATTCATCCAATTGACCCTTCGCTAAGCCCCGCCCTCCTTAGTTACTGTTGCTACGCCTGTCAAGCTTTCGCGCCTGTCCCATCGATTACAGTATGTGTGTGCCAGTGTCAGACATTCCCAAGGAGATAACTAGTCATTTTTAGCGAACCGGTGAAATATCTGAGAGAGCAAGACAAAAGGGACTGCAGTATGCATTAGAGGGATATATCCATGGCATAATATGCAACCGATTAGAGAATCATTTCATCAAAATTGAAGCTAAAGCCTATAGGTCCCAGTGCAAGCAGCAGCGCCTCACGCTGACCTTTCCAATGGGAAACACACAAACTGAGGAACAGCTGTTCATGCACAGCAGGGAAAACAATCTAATAATTATAAATCAAACAGCTTATCCATAAGACTTGTGGAATAAACACAATACATTAGCCTGATCACTTTGCAATGATAAGATTCTCCCGCTTATATTTTATATATATATATTCTCCCGCACTGCTTGATCCACATCAATCTGATGGGGTATTTTGCACTGTGAAATTGATTTCCCCAATAAAAATCCTCAGTAAAGTTACACTGAATTATTCCACGTAAGTTAGTCACAAACACTAACATGCAGCAGGATTTTTCCATGCGGCAGCATGGATCTATAGATATATAGCAATAATTTTGAGCTACGATAGGAAAATCTAGTGGGACAAATCGACAGAACAGCGTCATTTCTCCCCTTGGGTTTTAGGTTTGGGGAAGGAAAAAAATTCCACCCCCTGTTCAAATTTAGTTTGGTGGAGGGGGATTATGGGGTGGGGTTGTTTTTCAGGGTTGGCCCTTAGTTCTAGTGAAAGGAACTCTTAATGCTTCACCAAGACATTTTGGACAATTTCATGCTCCTAACTTTGTGGGAACAGTTTGGGGACGGCCCTTCCTGTCCCAACATGACTGCGCTCCAGTGCACAAAGCGTCGCTCCATAAAGACATGGATGAGCGAGTTTGGTGTGGAGGAACTGGACTGGCCTGCACAGAGTCCTGACCTCATCCCGATAGAACACCTTTGGGATGAATTAGAGCGGAGACTGTGAGCCAGGCCTTCTCGTCCAACATCAGTGCCTGACCTCACAAATGCGCTTCTAGAAGAATGGTCAAAAATTCCCATAAACACACTCCTGAATCCCAGCTGAAGCTGTTATAGATGCAAAGGGTGGGCCGACTCCATATTAAAATTCCACCCCCTGTTCAAATTTATAGGACACCGGCCGGGTATCAGATTTGCACAATCCATTAGCGCAATGCTTCGGCATGTTCCCCTCGCTCGAAAACTTCGCAGACCTTGTGTGCCTAGTTACAGTTGCTAAGCCATGATTAGCTTGTGGCGGTTTTATGGATGGATGGATGGATAGATAATGGATAGATGGATGGATAGATGGATGGATGGATGGATGGATGGATAGATGGATGGATGGATGGATGGATGGATGGATGGATGGATGGATGGATAGATGGATGGATGGATGGATGGATGGATGGATGGATAGATGGATGGATGGATGATGGAAAGATCGATAGATGATGGAAAGATAGATGGATAAATGAATAGATGATAGATAGATAGATAGATAGATAGATAGATAGATAGATAGATAGATAGATAGATAGATAGATAGATAGATAGATAGATAGATAGATAGATAGATAGATAGATAGATAGATAGATGGATGGATGGATGGATGGATGGATGGATGGATGATGGATAGATACAGTAGATGGATATAATGATAGGATGTGATGGGTGGAGAGATAGATAGATAGATAGATAGAAGATGGATGGATGGATGGATGGATGATGGATAGATAGATAGATAGATAGATAGATAGATAGATAGATAGATAGATAGATAGATAGATAGATAGATAGATAGATGGATGGATGGATGGATGGATGGATGGATGGATGGATGGATGGATGGATGGATGATGGATAGATAGATAGATAGATAGATAGATAGATAGATAGATAGATAGATAGATAGATAGATAGATAGATAGATAGATAGATAGATAGATAGATAGATAGATAGATGATGGATGGATGGATGGATGGATGATGGATAGATAGATAGATAGAGATAGATAGATAGATAGATAGATAGATAGATGATGGATGGATGGATGGATGGATGGATGGATGGATGGATGGATGGATGGATGATGGATAGATACAGTAGATGGATATAATGATAGGATGTGATGGATGGATAGATGGATAGATAGATAGATAGATAGATAGATAGATAGATAGATAGATAGATAGATGGATGGATGGATGGATGGATGGATGGATGATGGATAGATAGATAGATAGATAGATAGATAGATAGATAGATAGATAGATAGATAGATAGATAGATAGATAGATAGATAGATAGATAGATAGATAGATGATGGATGGATGGATGGATGAATGGACAGATACAGTAGATGATATAAAGATGGGTGGATAGATAGATAGATAGATAGATAGATAGATAGATGGATGGATGGATGGATGGATGGATGGATGGATGGATGGATGGATGGATGGATGGATGGATGGATGGATGGATGGATGGATAGATAGATAGATAGATGGATGGATGGATGGATGGATGGATGGATGGATGGATGGATGGATGGATGATGGATAGATACAGTAGATGGATATAATGATAGGATGTGATGGATGGATAGATAGTAGATAGATAGATAGATAGATAGATAGATAGATAGATAGATAGATAGATAGATAGATAGATAGATGATGGATGGATGGATGGATGGATGGATGGATGGATGGATGGATGGATGATGGATAGATAGATAGATAGATAGATAGATAGATAGATAGATAGATAGATAGATAGATAGATAGATAGATAGATAGATAGATAGATAGATAGATAGATAGATAGATAGATAGATAGATAGATGGATGGATGGATGGATGGATGATGGATAGATACAGTAGATGGATATAATGATAGGATGTGATGGATGGATAGATGGATAGATAGATAGATAGATAGATAGATAGATAGATAGATAGATAGATAGATAGATAGATAGATAGATAGATAGATAGATAGATAGATAGATAGATAGATAGATAGATAGATAGATAGATAGATAGATGATGGATGGATGGATAGACGGATGGATGGATGGATGGATGGATGGATGGATGATGGATAGATAGATAGATAGATAGATAGATAGATAGATAGATAGATAGATAGATAGATAGATAGATAGATAGATAGATAGATAGATAGATAGATAGATAGATAGATAGATAGATAGATGGATGGATGGATGATGGATAGATACAGTAGATGGATATAATGATAGGATGTGATGGATGGATAGATGGATAGATAGATAGATAGATAGATAGATAGATAGATAGATAGATAGATAGATAGATAGATAGATAGATAGATAGATAGATAGATAGATAGATAGATAGATAGATAGATAGATAGATAGATAGATAGATAGATGATGATAGATGATGGATGGATGGATGGATGGATGGATGGATGGATGGATGGATGGATGGATGGATGGATGGATGGATGGATGAATGGACAGATACAGTAGATGATATAAAGATGGGTGGATAGATAGATAGATAGATAGATAGATAGATGGATGGATGGATGGATGGATGGATGGATGGATGGATGGATGGATGGATGGATGGATGGATGGATGGATGGATGTTGGATAGATACAGTAGATGGTTTTAGGCGTGTCTTAGCGAAAGGTCAATTGCAGAACATTTTTCGACATATAATTTGTAATCTCGGTGAAGCAAGACATGAAGCTGGATGCATCTGTGGTACCAGGCTTTATCGGTACATACAAACGCGTGTCATCTGCCTAGCAGTGGAAATCAATGTCATGACTTTAGCATAATATAACCCAAGGGTAACATATTATAGTAAACAGAAGGGGACCCAAAATAGATCCTTGGGGACCCCACAAAACAGAGGAGCCTTGCCTTGCCATGAGAAAAGGAGGCATCACCAAGCACTACAGAAAACAACCTCATACCAACATAGGTCTTCAGACGATTGATTAAGATATTATGGTCTACTGTATAAAAGTAGTGAGGCTCATTATTTGCCGAGGCATGTCATGCTGATGCAGGAGCTGGCCAATGAGCTGCCGTTCTGATGTAGAACCTGGAAGTGCTACACTGTGTTTACTATGTGAAAAACATTTTGCGCACAAAAGTATTCTCTTCGCTTCATAACATTAAGGTTGCACCACTGAAGTCACATGACTGTTTTAACGACTGACCTTTCTGAACCTTGAAAGTTGCAATGACATCGCTGTCTATTTGGGGTCAGAAACCTCTCGGATTTCATCAGAAATATCTTAATTTGTGTTCCAAAGATGAACGAAGGTCTTACAGGTTTGGAACGACATGAGGGTGAGGAATTAAAGACAGAAATGTCATTTTTGGGTGAACTAACCCTTGCCACGCTCAAAGAAACAGTCAGCGTAGTCTATGCACAACACATTATTAATCAAACCAGCACGTTTGAAAACAGCCGTTGCATTTTAGCATGCAGTAAACGCTCAATCTATCAATTAGAGTAACAAACAGGGCTTTTAAAACACAAGAGATGTTTTTCAGTTTTTGATCAAAAGCCGTTTTTTTATCAGTCCTACCAAAATTGAGTTCCCTGCTCAGTGTTTACTACACTAACTTGGCGGCTGTGCTGTACGACCTCAGTGGGACTCGATGCACAAACTGCATTACTGCATTACTGTCTGTTCAAAATAAAGGAAAAGAAAACAAGCATTGGAGATTTGTTTTTATTTTCTGTTGTACCAAACTCATATCGAACCATGACCCCAAAACTAATGTACGTACCAAACCATGACTTCTGTGTATCGTTGCACACCTGATGGATGGATGGATGGATGGATGATGGAAAGATCGATAGATGATGGAAAGATAGATGGATAAATGAATAGATGATGGATAGATAGATGGATGGATGGATGGATGGATGGATGGATGGATGGATGGATGGATGATGGAAAGATCGATAGATGATGGAAAGATAGATGGATAAATGAATAGATGATGGATAGATAGATGGATGGATGGATGGATGGATGGATGGATGGATGGATGGATGGATGGATGATGGAAAGATCGATAGATGATGGAAAGATAGATGGATAAATGAATAGATGATGGATAGATAGATGGATGGATGGATGGATGGATGGATGGATGGATGGATGGATGGATGGATGGATGGATGGATGATGGAAAGATCGATAGATGATGGAAAGATAGATGGATAAATGAATAGATGATGGATAGATAGATGGATGGATGGATGGATGGATGGATGGATGATGGAAAGATCGATAGATGATGGAAAGATAGATGGATAAATGAATAGATGATGGATAGATGGATGGATGGATGGATGGATGGATGGATGGATGGATGGATGGATGGATGGATGGATGGATGGATGATGGATGATGGAAAGATCGATAGATGATGGAAAGATGGATGGATAAATGAATAGATGATGGATAGATAGATGGATGGATGGATGGATGATAGATAGATAGATAGATAGATAGATAGATAGATAGATAGATAGATAGATAGATAGATAGATAGATAGATAGATAGATAGATAGATAGATAGATAGATAGATAGATAGATAGATAGATGATGGATGGATGATGGATAGATACAGTAGATGGATATAAAGATGGGTGGATAGATAGATAGATGACCAATCACAACACACTGCTCCAGCCGACCAATCAGAGCACATTGTGCTTTTCAGGAGGAGGGGCTTCATAGAGACAGGAACTAAACAGAGCGTTACTGACAGACTGGGAAGAGAGGAGCCGCAACAATGGAGAATATGAGGAATAACCAACATTCAAGCAGGAAAACCTGCTCTAGGAGAACCCCCCAAAAAAGACATAATTGTCTTTCTTGTACTGTGAATGATGGATGTGATATGACAGCTGCGTATCCAGCAGGGCTTGTTTTAAACTGCATTCGAGCTGCTGCTGAAAACTAATCCGTCTGCAAAAACCCTCAAACTGAAAGCAAACAATCTGCTCTCTGCTCCTCTATTTTCTGCTGCATTCGTATTTTTCTTCCTCATATCTCTGTCTTTCATTAAATCCTCCAGCGGTTCATCTCTCCGTGCTATCCTGCTGATTTGGTGTCAGAATGAGTCTCACACAGAACGACTTTCAGGACAGACTTCAGAAATGAGGATGGTGAAGGTCAGTGACATTCTCACACGAGTCCTGAGCTTTTATCAGATTCACTGAAAGTTAGAGACGGGAACAAAAGAATGGGTCTGTTGAGCATTAACTCTGGCGGCTTTTCTGCTGCCGAACAGATCCTAATTAAGACATTTCTGGGTTAGTTACACTGAGCATAAATTATACAATGCTTATCAGGAGAGTGCCACTGGAAATTACTACAAACTGAAATTTAATTTACATTCGGGAGGACTAGCACATTTACATGCAAATGCTCATTAATCTACCCGAAATAGAACCTAAACTACAGACGGCAGCTTTAAACTGCTTAAAGAGGCCATAGTGTGTTTTTGGGTTCTCCTAGTAACAATTGCACATTTATTATTAAATTAACTTAACGGAACACTCCAGCGTTTTTAGAAATAGGGCTTATTCAACATCTTTCCTACATTTAGATATGTGGGCAAGTGCATTTTTGTCTCAGTGCATGCATTGTTTTAGTTTGGCAGGGTCGCCGCTAGCTTAGCTTAGCATAATGAATGGAATCCTATGTTGCCAGCTAGCATGTCCTGAGTAAAAGTGATTAAAAAAATAAAAAAAACCCACCTAATTACTTCTTGTGGCCTGCGAATTCACAACGAGTACAAATAGCGATGCAGATTAAGACTAGGCGATTTCCTAGGGCAGATATTAAATCGAGACTATATTATGGGGAAGCACAGGCGAAGCACTGCTACTGCAGAGATATCACGCAACACATGAAATGTATGTTTACGTAAATTGTGGGATTTCATTTGTTACGTGATATCTCTGCGCCCAAGTAGCAGTGCTTCGCCTGTGCTTCCCCATAATATAGTCCCGAGTTAAAGGGTTACTTCAGCGATTAGCATTAAGCTTTGTATCAGTAGAAACCCGGGAGTATATTCAAATTATCATACTTTCCCCCCCCCTCATATGATCCTGAGACGAGAGAATTATGTATTTTATTTCTGAAAAAATTCCTCCGATGACGCAAATATCCTCATTTTGCATCATCAGAGGAGTGTTTGTCCAGAGGCTGAAGACTACAGCCAGCAGGAGGCGCTGTTTCCACATGTTTTCAACATCACACTCACAGCACTCGGCTCGGGAGCTGCGGAGATTCATGTAAACGGAGCGGTGGAGAGCAAAGGGACTGTTTCAACTCTTCACATGAACTTCCTATGAAAGTTAAGCTTCCAAAGACATGAACTGAACACACGCCAGACTGATCACGCGTGTGAATGCGGCCGCGATTACCTCCGCTCATGTGATGAATGAGATCCGATCCTGCTGCGTTTGTGCCGTGACACTCAATCGGCTCACTCACATTATATCAAACAGACACGTTCAGTTTTTAATTGTAGTGTCTCTAACTGAACTGATTTTATGAAAATGAACGCGGTGGGCAAGTGATCCAGTAATCCAGTAGCCGACTAGCCGTGCCTAGAGTAGGGCAGTGAAGCAGTGCATTCTGGGAATTGTTGTCTTTCATCCCCATGAGACAAAAATACATTTTCTGTGTTTTCTCAGTCTAGAAGGCACCAAATTCAAAAATAATTTCACATTTCTACTACATTAATGACCCAGTTTAAATACAGATTCATCTCCCCAGCGCTGAAGTACCCCTTTAATATCTGCCTAGGAAATCGCCAAATTTGGTTGTTACTCAAACCGCAACATTACACACTAAAGACAGATGAACATGCTTATAGCATCCTCTGAATTCACTGAACAGAAAGTGTGTCTCTGTGTGGGGAACTTGACGTGATATCAGCAATATGGGTTTATAGGGCATTTAAACACGTTTTCTGCTGAGTTCAGCGCTTGCCACGCAGCAAATATAGGAGCTCTAATCTGGGTTGCAGCGTTGCACAGCTTTCAGGAGTGTAGAGCTTGAAGCCACAAAAATATCCTTTAATACGGTGTCTGGTTTCAGCTTTAGTAGACTAGCAAAAATAAAAAATACATTGCTGTAATGTTACCGAGATGCTTTTTGGCTCTAGACTCTTGATATTGGAACATTTGAGGTTTAATTAATTATTCAATGAGGGATTTTCAAAAAAAGGGAAATAATTAGTTCAAGACAAATCGGCAATTCACTCATAAAGTGGAAACATCTAAATTAATGGGATAGTTCACTTTGAAATTAAATTTTGATATGTTTTAGCTTACCTCATGGGCATCCGAGATGTAGGAGTATTTGTTTCCCCAGTAGTTTCAATTTTGATCATTTTAGGTCAAACCGTTCTTGTCTGTGCCTCATATAATGCAGGTCTATGGTCACCACCTCAAAGAGCATACACAGAGAAGTCCAAATTAAACAATCCCCATCGTAAGTACACACTGATGGCCTAAGACACCAAACCAGCCTCAAAGGAACGAGTCTTCGTTATTTGTGTGAGAAAACCAACAGTATTTATATCGTTTTTACCTCTTGTACACCAATACGTCCGACTGATCCGAGGGCGCGCGTGCGTGTTTCCTGTTGGGACATTCGCGCATTCTGGCTTTAGTCTACGCAAGCGCGGAAAGCGCCGGAAGATGCGATCCGCCGTAAAATAATAATAATAAGAAGAAGAAAGCGCCGGAAGTGGATCTCTCGCGCGTGTACGTCTCTCATTGTTTACACAAAACAGAGATTATAGGTGCTAATAGAAATGGTACTAATTTGCGCTTATCCTGGATGTTTAAACCAACGTAAATCTCTGTTTTGTGTAAACAATGAGAGACGTACACACGCGAGATCCACTTCCGCGCTTTCGCTTGCAGACTAAAGCCAGAACGAGCGAATGTCACAACAGGAAACACGCACGCGCGCCCTCGGATCAGTCGGACGTATTGGTGTACAAGAGGTAAAAACTTTATAAATATTGTTGGTTTTCTCACACAAAGAACGAAGACTCGTTCCTTTGAGGCTGGTTTCGTGTCTTAGGCCATCAGTGTGTACTTACGATGGGGGATTGTTTAATTTGGACTTCTCTGTGTATGCTCTTTGAGGTGGTGACCATAGACCTGCATTATATGAGGCACAGACAAGAACGGTTTGACCTAAAATGATCAAAATTGAAACTACTGGGGAAACAAATACTCCTAGATCTCGGGTGCCCATGAGGTAAGCTAAAACATATCAAAATTTAATTTCAAAGTGAACTATCCCTTTAACTGCTTTTGTTCCAGTCAAAAATATTATTTTACACGATTGCCTTGACACACGGTAATGCGGTAAATCCCACCGCATCGTTACTGATTCAGATATGATAATGAGCGTTTGGTTTCTGACCAATCACAGCAGAGCGGGTCTCAGAGAGGCGGGGTTTAGAGAGCCTGAGTCCTTGATGGAGGCGTTTCAGACGCTGAGAGAGAAGAGCTGATGCTGCAGTGGAGATTAGGAGTTAGTTGAAGTGTTTTTGATCTTGTATGCATGTGAAACTATTAAAGGAGACTCATTAGGAACCTTTAATTTAGTAGAATTGAGGACTTTAAGGGTCCTACCTGATCTGGTTATCTCCACAGAAAACATCTTGACGTTTTGACAGTGAAATTTGACCAGGCTTCCTCTGACATTAACACACGTCTACACATCTCTACCGTATGGCTGCTTCGGTCAGACATCACTCCTGACCAGAGGCCAGACAAACAAACCATGACACAGTGACTCTTTCAGGTTGTATGCTTTTAAAGGCTGTGGACACAATCATAATCAAAGCCGACAGCCTCCTTCCTCAGACTTCTGATGCATGTCAGGATGTGCCGGCGGAAAGCAAAAATAATATGAACACAAATGACACTCGGGAGTTCAGTGGCGCTCTTTTATCTCTTTACTAATGAAAAACCTGCCCGTCCTTGAAGACGGCACCAAATGAAAGAGAAAGAGAACGCAGTGAGCAAGAGCAAAAAGTGTCTGTGTCAGCGCTTGGGTCACCGCTGGTATGAAGCACATACACTCAAATCATGTATCTCTTAATATATTGGATGATTATTTAACAAAAGGCTGAAATCTATTTTTTTACACACACACACACACACATGCTAGGAACACATACTAATACTATGTTTGACCCCCTTTCGCCTTAATTATACGTGGCATTGATTCAACAAGGTGCTGAAAGCATTCTTTAGAAATGTTGGCCCATATTGATAGGATAGCATCTTGCAGTTGATGGAGATTTGTGGGATGCACATCCAGGGCACGGCTCCGTTCCACCACATCCCAAAGATGCTCTATTGGGTTGAGATCTGGTGACTGTGGGGGCCATTTTAGTCCAGAGAACTCATTGTCATGTTCAAGAAACCAATTTGAAATGATTGGAGCTTTGTGACATGGTGCATTATCCTGCTGGAAGTAGCCATCAGAGGATGGGAACATGGTGGTCATAAAGGGATGGACCTGGTCAGAAACAATGCTCAGGTAGGCCGTGGCATTTAAACCATGCCCAATTGGCACTAAGGGGCCTAAAGTGTGTCGAAAACATCCCCACACCATTACACCACCACCACCAGCCTGCACAGTGCAAACATCCCCCACACCATTACACCACCACCACCAGCCTGCACAGTGCAAACATCCCCCACACCATTACACCACCACCACCAGCCTGCACAGTGAAAACACCCCACACCATTACACCACCACCACCAGCCTGCACAGTGAAAACATCCCCACACCATTACACCACCACCACCAGCCTGCACAGTGAAAACACCCCACACCATTACACCACCACCACCAGCCTGCACAGTGAAAACACCCCACACCATTACACCACCACCACCAGCCTGCACAGTGAAAACACCCCACACCATTACACCACCACCACCAGCCTGCACAGTGAAAACACCCCCACACCATTACACCACCACCACCAGCCTGCACAGTGAAAACACCCCACACCATTACACCACCACCAGCCTGCACAGTGAAAACACCCCCACCATTACACCACCACCACCAGCCTGCACAGTGGTAACAAGGCATGATGGATCCATGTTCTCATTCTGTTTACGCCAAATTCTGACTCTACCATCTGAATGTCTCAACAGAAATCGAGACTCATCAGACCAGGCAACATTTTTCCAGTCTTCAAATGTCCAATTTTGATGAGCTCGTGCAAATTGTAGCCTCTTTTTCCTATTTGTAGTGGAGATGATTGGTACCCGGTGGGGTCTTCTGCTGTTAGCCCATCCGCCTCAAGGTGAAAATCCCAGTAACTGAGCAGATTGTGAAATACTCAGACCGGCCCGTCTGGCACCATCAACCATGCCACGCTCAAAAATTGCTTAAATCCCTTTCTTTCCCATTCTGACCTTCAGTTTGGAGTTCAGGAGATTGTCTTGACCAGGACCACACCCCTAAATGCACTGAAGCAACTGCCATGTGATTGGTTGATTAGATAATTGCAATAAATGAGAAATTGAACAGGTGTTCCTAATAATCCTTTAGGTGAGTGTATATTCAGTCATACACACTAATTTACACACACACTCATACACACACTGCAAAAAAATGTTCTTATTTAGTATTTTTTTCTTGTTTCCAGTCCAAATATCAAAAAATTCTTACATCAAGATTAATTTACTAGACAAGTAAAATGACGTGAGATTTTTTATTATTATTATTTTCTGGGGGGAAAATCTAAATGAAGTGAGTTTTTGCTTAAAACAAGAATTAAATCAGAAACAATATTATTTTTATATTAGATATATTCTTGTTTTTAGCAAAAACTCACTTAATTTTGATTTTATTTCAAAAAAAAAAAACAAGAAAAAATATCTTACGTCATTTTATCTATCTAGTAAAAACATCTTGATTTAAGAATTTTTCGATATTAGACTGGAAACAAGACAAAATTACTAAGTAAGAATAACATTTTTTTGCAGTGCAGATACACACACATTCATTCAGTCACACACACTGACACACACACACACACACTCACACACACACTGACACACACACACACACACTCACACTATCATATACGCAAACACACTGTCTACCTCTCTCTCTCTCTCACACACACACACACACACACACACACACACACACACACACACACAGATACTCAGTCGCACACTCACTCACACACACACTCACAGATACACACACACACAGTCACACACACACACACACACACACAGATACTCACTCACACACACACTCACAGATACACACACACACAGTCACACACACACACACACACACACACACACACACACACACACACACACTCACACACACACACAGTCACACACACACACATACAGATACTCACTCACACACACACACACACACACAGTCACACACACACACACGCACACACACACAGTCACACACACACACAGATACTCACTCAAACTCACTCACACACACACTCACAAATACACACACACACAGTCACACACACACACACACACACACAGATACTCACTCACACTCACTCACACACACACACTCACAGATACACACACACACACACAGTCACACACACACACACACACACACACACACACACACAGATACTCACTCACACACTCACTCACACACACACACACACTCACAGATACACACACACTGCAGTATCACACCACTGGCACTATATTTATTGTTTGCCACACTATCTTTAATCGGAGCTTTAGAGGCTGGTGTGTTTGTGCTGTTGCAGCTCCGGGAGCCGTTTAACGGTGTTCTTATATTTCTGCCAAGGAGATCAATGTGTGTCTGAGAGCATTCACTCCCAGAGGAGCTTCACTGTGTTTAACCTTCAGAGGATTTCATCTACCTTCCTCTAGTTGTGGCCATTTTAGCACCAGTAATGATTGAATTTAGTTTAACTGCTGATTTAGGTCTAGAAGTCTAAGTTCTGGTCCAACAGGATTAATGATACGAGTTTACCGTCGAGCTACAGCCAGAGGGTTGCAGAAGCTGATCTAAACACTGCTGTAGATTAAACCTTGATTTAATATGTTACATCTTAATCCTCATTGGTGCAACTCAACAAGTTTTCTGTCAAACCATCAGTCATAATTAAAGCACATAAAAACAAACTTTATTTCAGACTGTCTTTCCATCATGGCTCTTGCAGATGGATGGATTTTATCAGCAGTGAAGCCCATCATCTGTGTGAATGTGTGGGTGGATGTGTGTATATATATACACCGATCACATGTAACGTTATGACATTATGAATTTAGAGGCCAAGTCAACTCCTCAAACTCGTTGTTGTGCTCCTCAAACCATTCCTGAAGCATTTGTACTTTGTGTCAGGAGCATTATCCTGCTGGAAGAGCCACAGCCACCAGGGAATACCGTTCCCATGAAAGGCTGTACATGGTCTCAGCAATGCTTAGGTAGGTGGGACGTGTCAAAGGAACATCCACATGGATGGAGGACCCAAGGTTTCCCAGCAGAACATTGCCCAAAGCATCACCTCCGCCGGCTCGCCTTCTTCCCATAGTGCATCCTGGGGCCATGTGTTCCCAGGTAAGCCACACACACACACCGGCCATCCACGTGATGTAAAGAACACGTGATCATCAGACCAGGCCACCTTCTTCCATTGCTCCGTGGTCCAGTTCTGATGCTCACGTGCCACTGTTGGTGCTTTCGGCGGGGTCAGGGGTCAGCATGGGCACCCTGACTGGTCAGCGGCTATGCCGCCCCATACACAACAAACTGCGATGCTCTGTGTATTCTGACCCCTTTCTATCAGAACCAGCATTAACTTCTTGAGCAGTTTGAGCTCCAGTAGCTCGTCTGTTTGATCGGACCACACGGGCCAGCCTTCGCTCCACACGTGCATCAATGAGCCTGGGCCGCCCATGACCCTGTGGCCGGTTCTCCACTGTTCCTTTCTTGGAGCACTTTTGATAGATCCTGACCACTGCAGACCGGGAACACCCCACAAGAGCTGCAGTTTTGGAGATGCTCTGACCCAGTCGTCTAGCCATCACAATCTGGCCCTTGTCAAACTCGCTCAAATCCTTACGCTTGCCCATTTTTCCAGCTTCTAACACATCAACTCTGAGGACAAAATGTTCACTTGCTGCCTAATATATCCCACCCACTAACAGGAGCCGTGAGGAAGAGATCATCAGTGTTATTCACCTCACCTGTCATAATGTTATGTGTATATATATATATATATATATATATATATATATATATAGAGAGAGAGAGAGAGAGAGAGAGAGACTTATGAAGTTCTGATTCTAGTGTTTTGTAGTGAATTGTTGTTTAGGTGTTTATAAATGCATGCATAAATATGTGCAAACGACACAGATCTGAATAAACCAGATGCACTAGCCAGCATTTCATTAAAAATGAACATCACCATCTGGAGGAGTGTGAAAATGAAACTTTGAAAATGAATCTGGACTGTGATCCATCTGCGTCAATGTCCTGATAAACAACCTGCTATTTATATAATCTGCAGTTAAGAGGAGAACTTGCATAAACTTACCCCAATGATGACAGTGTCATCTCCTTGAAATGTGGGGGTGTATTTGTCCCCTCGGATGATTTCGGACTGATTCAGGGGTCTGAAGCGACACAACACCCTGATGTTGCATTCTGCGATGCTATTATCAGCCATCCTGATGCTGCACTAAAGCCTCCTACAGATGCAGCGATGCTCTGTTTCTCAGATCTAATGCAAACAGTCCTCTGTAGATCAATAGCTGGATGAATAATCCGATTGATGAGAGGGTGCGCGCGCAGTGAACGAGCTGCTCTGTCGCAGATGCGCATCAAAACATTGTGCAAATGGAACCCGTAGTTAAAACCTCAGACCCAAACGCATAACACGAGAGTGTTTTTGAGAATCTCTCTCTCTCTCTCTCTCTCTCTCTCTCGAGGATGTGTTGTGAGTGTAATCAGTGCTGCAGATGTGCAGAAGCGTAGCGTGATGCTGCAGGGATACGGAGACACACGCGCGTGGTACCGCGCCTCTCTGATTGGTCAGTATTTGACAGGGGGCGGGGCGTGTGCTGTCAACACATTTCAACTCTCAGAGAGCACAAAGAAATCTGTTGAAGACTTGAAAAGACTTATTTAGAAACTATTTATAAACCCTGATTTATTAATACTTTTTACAATATTTTTTTACAATGATTTAAACTTATGTGTAATAATTCCATAAATAAATACTTAATAAACACATAATTTTACAATAATGCAGTAATATGATAATAAATACAATTATAAATAATTAAATGAATACTGTAAAATAATATTTGTTTTACAATAATTATTTACACTATTTAATGGTCCTGAAATGAGACTTCATTGGTGTTTTGATAATATGATAATAAAAATGAATTATGTAAAATAATAATAAATAATATAATACTGTAAAAAAAATGTTTTACGATAATTATTTACAATTATTTACACTTAATAGTATTGAAATGAGACTACAAAAATGTAAATGCAAAAAAAACGTTATATATATTCCATAAATAAATACTTTAAAATATTTTTTTTAAAATATGATAATATTCACTGCATACATATTACAACCATCATGACTCAATAGCTGGTTGTCAAAGATGTGTCCGCAGAATAACATAGGGTTCATAGACCTTTGGAAAAGCTTTTAGGGCCAACCTGGCCTGTTGAAAAGAGATGTAATTCATCCTTAGTGGAGTGGTGCCGCTCTTCTCTCTAGTAATTTGGCACATAGTCTTAGAGCTGAACCCTGACCTGGGGCCCAGCTCAGGAAGCAGACGGACTGGCTGAACTGACCACTTGCTAGCTGTCTCACGTCACCGATGTCAGATAAATCCCAACACATAGAGACTCTTTCACCTAGATATTATCACATAGAGACTGTGTCTGTTCCCCGAATTTGTAAATGCAAAAAACTCTCATACCCATTTAAGGGTAAACATTTAATTGATGTTCAACAAATAAAAAACATGTGTAATACAGATGAACAAATGATAAAGCTTGTGCTGCTGAATATTCAATCCCTTTCTCCAAAAGCGCTTATTGTTAATGATATGATTACAGATAATAATCTAAATGTGCTGTGTTTGACAGAAACCTGGCTAAAACCTGACGACTACATTACTTTAAATGAGTCCACCCCCAAAGATTGTTGTTAAAAACACGAGTCGCGTCTGAAAGGTAAAGGGGGAGGTGTTGCTGTAATTTATAATAATATCTTCAGTATTACTCAAAAATCTAGTTTCAAATATAATTCTTTTAAATTTTGGATGCTTTACGTAACGTTATGTGGTGTAATTGATAAATCCCGTTTGACATTTGTGCTGGCTACTGTATACAGGGCACCATACAGACTTTACTAAAGAATTTGCTGGTTTTCTATCAGAGTTATATATTGGATTTCCCAATTGTTGGAGCAATCTATCCATGTAGACAATGAAAAAGACACATTGGGATTGGCATTTATAGACATTCTAAACTCTACTGTAGATAGTCAACACGTGTCAGGACCCACTCATCGCCATAATCATACTTTAGGCTTAATATTGTCACATGGAATAAATGTTGATGCCGTTGAAATTCTGCAATAAAGCGTTGACATCTAAGATCATTATCTAGTATTGTGTATACTTAATTTAGCTAAGGCTGCAAAGCCGTCCCCTCGCTTCAAATATGGCAGGACTGTCACCGCTGCCACTAAAGACTGCTTTGTAAATAATCTTCCTCATCAGTTTCATCTCCTCAGCATCCCAGATAGCTCCCAGAAACTATTGACTCTCTTTTTTCCAGCACTTTAGACACAGTTGCTCCTCTGCGCTTAAAGAAAATAGTCCAATGCTGTGGTACAACGAGCACACTCAGGCCCTTAAAAACAACAGCCAGAAAAATGGAGCGCAGCTTGAAGAAAACAAAACTCGAGGTTTTTCGCATTTCGTGGAAAGAAAGCATAATTGTATACAGAAAGGCTGTAAAAACTGCTAGATCTGCTTATTTCTCAACTCTCTTCGAAGAAAATAAACATAACCCTAGTTATTTATTTGATACAGTGGCTAAATTACAAAACTTCTGAAGTGTGCAAACAGCACAGCAGTTTATGAACTTCTTTATGTGCAAGATTGATAATATTAGCAAGAAAATTATAACTATACAACCATCTACTACAGTATCGCATCAGCTATTATTAAACCACTTATTAAAAAAAAAGCAACTTGATCCAACAGAATTCGTCAATTACAGGCCAATCTAAAATCTACCCCATCTGTCATAAATACTTGAAAAGGCAGTGTCTTCACAATTATGCTCCTTTTTTTAGAAAGAAATGGTATCTGAGGATTTCCAGTCAGGATTTAGACTGTATCATAGTACTGAGACTGCTCTCATCAGAGTTACAAATGATTTACTCTTATCATCCGATCGTGGTTGTATCTCTCTGCTAGTGTTACTCGATCTTAGCGCTGCATTCGATACTATCGACCACAGTCTTTTAAATAGACTTGAAAATTATGTAGGCATTTGTGGACCTGCATTGGCATGGTTTAAATCATACCTATCTGACCGTTATCAGTTTGTAGCAGTAAATGAAGAGATGTCACAGCGATCACAAGTTCAGTATGGAGTACCACAGGACTCAGTGCTAGGGCCATTGCTCTTCACCCTGTACATGCTACCACTGGGAGATATTATTAGGAAGCAAGGCGTTCATTTTCATTGTTATGCTGATGATACTCAGCTCTATATTTCTTCACACCCTGAAGAAACTTATCAATTTACAAGACTGACGGAATGCATAGTTGATATAAAAAATTGGATGATCAGTAATTTCCTACATCTTAATTTAGAAAAAAATGTTTAATCATTGGACAAAAAAGCTAAACAAGTAGTAACCTAGAATACTGTCTAACCCTCGATGGCTGCTCTGTCAAGTCCTCGTCAGTGAGGAACCTGGGTGTGCTCTTTGATACCAATCTCTCGTTTGAAAGCCATGTTTCTAGCATCTGTAAAACTGCATTCTACCATCTTAAAAATATATCTAAATTACGGCACATGCTCTCAATGCAAAATGTTGAACAGAGGCTAGAATATTGTAATGCTCTACTGGGTGGTTGCCCTGCTCGCTTAATAAACAAACTCCAGCTGGTCCAAAACGCAGCAGCTCGAGTTCTTACTAGAACAGGAAGTATGAACACATTAGCCCGGTTCTGTCAACACTGCACTGGCTCCCTATTAAACATCGCATACATTTTAAAATCTTGCTTATTACTTACAAAGCACTAAATGGTTTATCTCCCCAGTACTTGAGTGAGCTCTTAACGCATTATACTCCATCACGTCTACTGCGGTCTCTAAACTCTGACCAGCTGATAATACCTAGAATATCAAATCAAATTTTGTTGTAATGTTGTCCTTTTTAACACTGTGAAGCTGCTTTGAAACAATCGTCATTGTAAAAGCGCTATATAAATAAAGTTGATTGATTGATTGAATATCTAAATCAACTGCAGGCGGTCGATCCTTTTCCTATTTAGCACCTAAACTCTGGAACAGTCTTCCTAGCATTGTTCGGGAAGCAGACACACTCAGTTTAAATCTAGACTAAAAAAGCATCTCTTTACTATGGCATACACATAGAACATTATCAATTTATATTATTCAAATCAGTTAAATGATTATTTGGCTGCATTAACTATAAGTCTGCCGGAACCGGGAATACTTCCCATAACATCTGATGTACTCGTTACATCATAAGAAGAATGGCATCTACGCTAATGTTAGTCTTCCTGTATATCCCGAGGTTTACTGCGGTCAGCCGGATCCAGGTCAGATGGTGGACCTGCGCCTGGACACGACCACAACTCATCCCGTGTCAACTACACTCTCCTCTGTGACGGCCTCCTTCCCTTCCCTTTTCTGTTTTAACTGAGGATGGTGTTGTTTAAGTGGCGCCAAATTAAATAACTAAACAGCTTTTACAACAGAAACTAATCAATCAAAACTTACTTTAGCTTTTCTTCTAAAACAAATGTAGTTTCCCACTGTAAAACTGCGTTATAGCAATATGTGTTGTAAAAAGTGCTATATAAATGAAGATGAATTGACAATAATAATTTACACTTAATTCATTGGCCTTTTGTTTATATATATATATATATATATTAAAAAAATATATATATATATATTGACTTGACAATATATATTGAGATTGCTGTATATATATATAAAATGTTACATAAATATATAAATATTACATAAATAAATACTTTCAAATAATACATACCGCAATATATAAAAGCAAATTATAACATGAATTAAAGAGGGATCAAAGTAAAATTTTCTAATTATTTTTAAATGCCAAGAACTTGGAGCCATTTCCTAGGTATCATAAAAAGCCTTATCCTCTAATTCTCGCGAGACTGCGCGAGATTTTGTTTGTGTGTGACATCATAGCTGTCATTGTGGCCTGCGTGTGCGTGTGCGAGCTCGCGCGTCATCCGCTTCTTTCAGCCGTTTATTTCTCCTTTCAAACGGCAGTAAAGAAACACAAACCGCATATAAATTCACATTAAACTGCTTTTCCAAAAGGTACTGCAATGGCCGACCCGAAGTATGCCAACCTGCCGGGCATCGTAAGTGAATAATTCAGTTTATAATCAACAATAACAGTGCGGCGGATTAGCATTAGCCGAGGCTAACGGTCTGAGGCGATTCAAAGCGAAACATTCAATATATAAATTCACATTTTCCGACTAATTAAGTGTCCTGAGTAAATATAACAAGCACAAGTTTTGGAGTTATTTGACATTCTTGAATTATCAGGTTGTTTAGAGGTGTGTTAGCTCATGTTTGTGACTGATGCTCGTTAAACATAACAGACAGAATTTATAAATATCGCTTATATTCATATTTTTCCAGCTCTGTTGCTTGTGTGTTGTGTAAAAGGGCTGTTATACACACCTTTATTTCGCAGGTAGGATTGTAAGAAATATATGTTTGTAAAGGGCGTTGGCCAGATGTAAGATTGCTGTGTGTTATAATGTTATAATGTTTAATATGTCATGTTATTGCAGTCGTTTATGATGTTTATGTCAGTCTGTGTTGTTTATATGACCACCATAGACTAAGATGGGTTTTAAAATTACATCCATAAATATTTATATTCAGTTTTTTCCTGACACTTTTGGCAGATGTGTGTGTGTGTGTGTGTGTGTGTGTGTGTGTACCTGTCAAAAGTTTGAAAACATTACTCTTTTAACGTTTCTGAGTCTCTTAAGCTCATCAAGCATAATGGCTTTCTTTTTAAATATACTTTAAAATGTAATTTATTCCTGTGATTAGGGTTGTAACGTACACAAAACTGAGGGTTAGGTACAGCAGAGGAAACTTCACTTGCTTTTTATTTATTTTTATTAAACAGTGTTTACTGAACAAATTATGTCTGTCCTAAAATGAATCCAACTATAACTTAAAGTTTCTTAAATATAATGCTGTAAACTATAGGTAGCCCTTACTCGCACATTACTGTAATATTATACAGAGCCCAAACTATGATATTAATATAAATCATTATAGCTGATGTTCATGTTTACATATAATACTCAACACTCAAATAACTCATTGTGTGCTGTAATCTTCACATAAGGCAGTTTTTGCATTAACTTCTAAATCTAATTATAAAATTGTTTAATACTCCAATTCGTTGTTGAAATATAATCATTAATACACAGCGGCTGTCATTTTCATAAACACACATTAATAATCCAGACATCAGTAACAGGTTCAGTGAATATGAATATATTTTCTAATATTGATTATATAGGCTAATAAAGGTCATATATAGGCTAATATGAATATATCGGCTGATATAGGTCATATATAGGCTAATATAATGAATATATATGCTAATGTAGGTCATATATAGGCTAATCAGGCACGCCACAGTAAATAACGTCAACACGGCATTTGTCGTTTGAACGCTTGTCTTTTTAACTTTTTATTCATCAATGAATCCTGAAAAAAAGTATCACATGTTCCACAAAAAAAGGTATATATTAAGCAGGACGACTGTTTCCAACATTGATCATAAATCATCATTTGTGACCATGGACCACAAAACCAGTCATAAGGGTGCATTTAAAAAAAAAATTAAATTGTATATAGAGAATCTGAGGGAGCAAATCTCCTTTAAAGTTGTCCAAATGAAGTCCTTAGCAATGCATATTACTACTAATAATACATTATGAGATATTTACAGGAGGAAATGTACTAAATATAATGGAACATGATCTTAATATCCTAATGATTTTTGACATAAAAGAAAAATGGATAATTTACAATGCATTGTTGGCTATTGGCACAGATATACCTGTGAGATGACACACACACACACACACACACGTGAATGTACGTCTGATGTGCCTTTGACATTATATTACTGAAGTGACATGATAATTTAAATGTCATCATGTCTTCACAGGCCTCCAACGAGCCTGACGTCTATGAGACGAGTGATCTGCCCGAGGATGACCAGGCGCAGTTTGAGTCGGTGAGTGTGTGTGTGTGTGTGTGTGATGAGCTGCTGTTCTGTGTGCAGTGACTCACATTGAGCTAATGATACTTTCCCTCCCCATTCACTAACCCACCATCACTGTTTGACCCGCTCCGGATGCTAGTTTGTGCAAGTAAGCCGTCCATGTTTCTCTAATGCAGAAACTGCATGGGTGTAAATCTTCCTGCCTTTCGCCTGTTTTCTAATCAGGGACGTCCCACAAGTAGAATTGGGGTGTTTATTTATTTTATTTCTCTTATTTTAAGTAAGAACAGGTTCTTATATAACTAGTTTTGCCTGTGTGTGTGTGTGTGTGTGTGGTGGGCTTATTACACTATGATAAAGGAGGTTATAACCTGTTAGACATCGTTATTAGATTATAATGAATAATTAGAGCTAACATGAACTTCCTGAGAGAGGGTGTGGAGAGACGTTTAGCTGTTTAAGTGTGTTTTAAGGAACCAGTGGTGGTGAGTTTGACAGTTTGACAGAAGGTTTGTGCGTGTGTGTGTGTGTGTGTGTGTTTGTGTGTTTCACTAACTTCCTTCTAGGGCTGCACAATTTGTGAGGGAAAAAAAGCTAATTTGATAATTTTGAGATTTTCTGTTGTTGTGATTTTAAAATGCAATTTAAAAAAGTTTGCTGTGCTTGTTTAAAGGGCTGCACAATTTGGCCAAACATGTTTTGATTATATATTAATATAAATAATAATTTGTGGCGCCTCATTCACGCGAATTGCACCGCAGAATGGCTATCACGTGGCGCGAAACACACAAATTGAGCGTTTTGAACGGGTGATGCGCTCAAGTTGAAAAATCTTAACTTTGGCGGATATTCGCACCGCGTTAACCAATCAGGAGCTTGCTCTAGTGACAATAATGAGGAGAAAATCTGGTTTATATTAATCATATATTAATATCTGGTTCAGACTAGTGTGCATAAGACTATCACTGTGATAATATTAAATTCCATGAAACACAACCCAGTCTCTTTTTATTAAATGCAAGTTTATGTATGATCAATAATTCAAGTAACTTAAAAGGTATAATAAAGCTAACAATTCAGTCAAACATTCAAAGTGAGTGCTAGTACAACGGTTAAGTAAAGTTAAATAGCCTAAAAATACAAAAGTAATGAAACTTCACTTTGCCCTCAGCCTAAACGATTTGCAAGGGTACAAATAGATCCATGAGACCAAAGGTCACCCATCACACACATAAGACGAATTATAGCTTGAGACACCACAGAGACATCAGAGCCAGCGGCTAATGTCTGAAGGGCTAGCCGAGGAAAGGCTGCTCTCGCTGGGGTGAACGAGCTCTAGCGCCGCTAATCCACTGGAGCTCACAACTCCGAAAACGCCAGATCAAATGTTCAAATAGGCACTCTTTTTATAAATAAACCACAGATTTGAGCTTTAAACAACTACGTTATCGCCTGCACGTGTGTAAATGAACACACTCTGAAACATGCAGCGCACATTTTTATTTTATTTTGATGAATTGTGCCGCCCTTCTTCCTCCAGTCTCTCCTGTGATCTCCGTATGTGTGTAACTCTGATCCGGATTCTGCATTGATTCCCTCATCTCTCCTATTCCTGACTAACATCTGCTCTCTCCCCAGAACAACACGTCTCATGTTTGACATGAGCGTGTGCCGTAGACCCGTGCGCCCTGTCTCGTGTGTTTGAGTGCTTGATCTTAGCAGGTGGAGATAGCGTTCACACACTGACCTGTGAGCAGTTTTGTGTTCATAAGATGATCAGATGAAGAAGTGCACAGTCATTATTCAGTATCAGCTGTAATAACGAGCCCTGCAGCTTTAATTAAGACTCTGATGAAATAAACAAGCAATCCAGTGATTCTCACAACACAGCGCTCTGTTCTCCCTTCCCTTCAGCTCCTGTTGTGCATGTCATATGATAACTACATTAATATCTCTCTCTCTCTCTCTCTCTCTTCCTCACTCTCTTCTGTTTTTCTCTTTCTCCTTGCTCTAACTGTCTTTGGGGACCCAAGGAGCTGGTAAGAGTTTCTGATTCCCCTTTAACACCTTGTGACTCTTCTAAACCAATCAGATGTCTGATCGCGATCTGTGCATGTGCATCTGTGAACTCAACACGCATCTGGACTAACGCTTCCCCCTCTGAGCATTGATGTGATTGGCTGAAGCTGCAGACTTGTATTAGCTGTGATGCATGTAGATCTCTTTAAACTTTGACGGGAACAATAGCCAACCAGTGAATATGCACAGATTGTGCAGTTTGACATCTCCAGCCTGTTTCCATCCAATTTGACTTTTTCCGATAAAATGGTTTGCGTAGTGAGGGCATCCCTAAAAAAATTGTTGTATCGCAAAAAAAATCTGGCCTCAAGTCATTTCCATACAAGATTTTTCATATATCTTTCGCATCCCAAATATTTATGAAATGCGGAGAGTAATGAGACAAATGAAATTCGCATCTTTACTGCTTACTATTTTTATGAATAATAGGCCTATGTTTAAGTTGAAGCACTAAAATTATTAACAAAAACTGAAATAAAAATAAATTAAACCTTAATAGCAATATTTAAAAACCAAAAAATATATAAAATGACCAGAAAATATAACAAAATGACTAAAAATTTAACTAAAATTAAAAAAATAAAATCCTACTCAAATTATTAATAAAACTATAATAAAACTTAAATAATAAAATGACAAAAGCACATAACAAAATGACTAAAAATTAAACAAAAATTAACATGAAAACTAAAATTATACAAATAAAATCCTACACAAAATATTAATAAAACTATAATAAAACTAAAATAATAAAATGACAAAAGCACATAACAAAAAAATTACTAAAAATTAAACAAAAATTAACATGAAAACTAAAATTATACAAATAAAATCCTTCTTAAAATATTAATAAAACTTGAATAATAAAATGACAAAAGTACATAACAAAATTACTAAAAGTTAAACAAAAATTAACATGAAAACTAAAATTATAAAAATAAAATCCAGAAAATGTGCAAACGGCTAGTAGTGACAGCAGCGGCAATCCACCGGTCTCTTAAATGGCCACGCCCTTAATTATGCAGAACTTTAAGGCTTAATATAATTTAAAGTAAAGCGTTATAAAATAAATCACCCCCTCACAGTCATCATGAAGGGCAAAATTAGCCGTATAGACCAAAACCACAATATGCATCAGGCTGTTAACATGTTTTATTCTGCTGTAAAGTTGGGCGTTTTAACCAAGCGGCATCTCCCGCGGTCTCTCCTGAAGCCGATTCGGAAGTGACTTAAACTGCAGTTCCTCGACTGGCCACTAGAGACCGGCTGAGCAGAATCTCATTGAGCTCATGTTAAATGCCCAACTTTACAGCAGAATAAAACATGTTTACAGTCTGGGACAAATTCTAGTTTTGGTCTAAACGGCTAATTTTGCCCTTCATGACAACTGTGAGGGGGGTGAATATTTTTATAACTCATTAGTTTACATTGTATAAAGCCTTAAGGTTCTGTATAATTAAGGGTGTGGCCACTTTGAGTGACAGGTGGGTAGCCAGTTATCTGCTGTCTGTTAGTCATCAGCTCCGCCCACAGCTCCCGCTTCTTTGCCCATTTTCTGTTATCCGGGAGTGACGCGCGATGGTGCGCTGCTAAGATGGTGACGGCCAGCTGGACTCTACTTTACGCTTCAGAAACGCTCTTCAGTGTCCTACGCGTTAGGGCTGTGTATCACCAACAATGTCACGATACGATACATATCACGATAGTGTTGCACGATATACCGGTACTAGAAAAGTATTGCGATACCCTGCTATTACAAACGGTACGATATGGAGTATTATTAGTACCGGTACTTTAAGAAGGACCGCGCGTTAATAAGAGCTGTATTTATTTGTGTGGATGTGTGACAGCAGGAGTCAGGACGTGTGTGCAGAGCTCTCCACCGTTCACTAAACACTGGAAGCAGAAGAGTTAAATATACACGCGCAGCGCATGACAAAGCAAGCAACAGAAACATGCACGCATGAGAAAATATAGCGCGGCGCGGCGCGGCGCGGGATGTGCTCACGCTGCTGGACTTAGATCTGAAGCACGCGAGTACACGCCTTTCAGACAACATGCGATCGGGATTCAGTTCTTTCGGATTATGGATTTCAATGGTCAAAAATATGTAAAAATGCACATCCTGTGAGTATTCAGGGAAACACAGTCGGGGTGTCTTTAGTGAACGATACAGTTGAGGTGATTGGATCGGTGTTAAGCCGGATCTAATATTCTGTGTGATTAATGTTAATCAAACAACAATGAAAAAAAGAAAACCACCCCATGACTGGCTAAATAATTTTAATATATTCATTAATTCGTTAATTTATTGAGTGAAGACTAAGCAGTTTTTTAAATTTATTTCTTGACTTGCTATACTGTTAAATAGACCTAAAGCTGAAACATAAAGCACTTTTTTTGTCATATTGTTTGTAATTTGCATTTTTAGCTTATTTTTAAAAACAAAGATAAAATAAAAAAATTGCAATTAGAAGAAGTTGTTAAAAACCAGGACAGGAACATGCTGGCCAAGTGAGTTTTTAGTAAACAAATTAAATAAGACTTTGATTAATAAGTTCTGTTGTCATATTATTCAATTACTTTTACTGGGTGGTATTTTGACCGTGGTATCGATTTAGTATCGGTATCGAGGTATTTTAGTCTGGTATCGTATCGAAGTCATAATTTTGGTATCGTGACAACACTATATCACGATACTAAAGTCACGATATGATACGTATCACGATATGGATACATTTGGAACATTTTGAGCAGAGTTTAGTAACATTTAATATCTGTTTATTGAATAACCAGTGTCATAACAGTTGTGACAAGTGAAAACATTTAGTTTTTGTCATTAAAAAAATTATGAATTAAATAAAATAAATACATTTTCACAAAAAAAAAGAAGCTTGGAATGGCTCAATTCAAACTGATTATTTTGGATATATATCAGGTACACACATCTCTCAACTAATGCTGTACAAAAACGGGAGTCAGTTGTGGCCTACTATAATATTAAAGGTAAAAAATTACCTAACTGATTTGTTCAAACACTTAAATTACACTCAAAATTTTTTTTGTTTTCTTTAAAGAAGCTGAGATTTAAGGCGCTTAATTTTCCTCATCCATTTTGAAACAAAACTTTATTATATATTAAATTGTAGGCCCTTTATAAATTATAGTGTCATGTGTTTTGTATTTTCGTTATAAAGACTATTTAGATCAGTACTTAATCAAGATATATTCAGAAACGGGTTCCGCTATTACTTTATATTTTTATTAGAAAAACATTATTTATTATTTATTAAAAAAAACAGACAAAATTACAAAAATAAGGATGAATGATGTTTGAGGGGTATCACGTCTTATTCTTACCAATGGTAATAAAATAATTTAATATACAGTGTAATAATATCAATATAATGGATTTATTTGCTCCTTTGATCTACAGAGACGCTTTAGGCTAATTCTGTCATGTGACGCCACATTTATATGTGTTAAAGCCTTTTTTCTCATCAAAAAGTGTTTCCAAACTAGTTTCTCCATTACATTTTGAAGTATCGAGTTATACGATTGAAAAAGATGGTCGACATTAGCAAAAAATGTACATCTCTAAACATTTTGATGTGCTAAACCTTTTTTTTTTTGGATGGAAACCTGGCTAATGCAAAATTTAGAAGCAAAATTAGTCCGTTGGTTTTGTGTGATTTGTAAAGGTCATCTCTGGCTCTCTGTCATGTTTATCTACACTTTTAGTAGTGTTTGCTACATTAGATTTACATTAAAGAAGGGAACAAGCCGTAGAAAGCACCCTGGTAACACACTAATCCTAACCAATCACAGTTTTGCAGTCCAGTCTTCTGCAGTGTTTTCATCGAGCTTATTAAACACCTGTGCCGTCGGCTTGAATCTCTTCCTGTGTGTTTAAATTGTTTGGTGCACGCACTGATGCATGATGGTCTGTGAGAGTGAATTGAATCAGTTTTACATCACTCTTAAATCAACGTTTCAATCAGCCACGCCCCCTTATGTGGGAGGGGCTTAGCTGCCTCAAAGATTCAGCCAATCAGAGCTTCAGAAGCGTCTCCTTTATAATCCGCGAGACGTCTAGATCTGTTTAGCCGCTGCATGTGTCTGGTGTGATTGGTTGATAACTCGTCTCGCAGGAGGAGCTGTGCAGCGACAGCGTGGAGCGGATCGTCGTCAATCCGAACGCGGCTTACGACAAGTTCAAAGACAAGCACGTCAGCACCAAGGGTTTGGGTGAGTACTGACACTGCTTATCTTTGCTATGTTCTCATTTGTTACACTCTTGTGAATGTGTATGGATATGCAAATGTATGAGATGCCAAGCTGCTTTTTAAGAAGAAGAAAAAAACTTTGATTCTTTAGTGTTACTTGGCGTCTCTAAACGGTGTTTCAATCAAGATGATTAGCTTATAATTTATCTTAATGTCAGCAAAGTAAGGATTTGTTTATGAATATGAACAGTATTGTTCAAAATAATAGCAGTACAATGTGACTAACCAGAATAATCAAGGTTTTTAGTATATTTTTTTATTGCTACGTGGCAAACAAGTTACCAGTAGGTTCAGTAGATTCTCAGAAAACAAATGAGACCCAGCATTCATGATATGCACGCTCTTAAGGCTGTGCAATTGGGGTATTAGTTGAATTAGTTGAAAGGGTGTGTTCAAAAAATAGCAGTGTGGCATTCAATCACTGAGGTCATCAATTTTGTGAAGAAACAGGTGTGAATCAGGTGGCCCCTATTTAAGGATGAAGCATTTGAAAGCTGAGGAAAATGGGTCGTTCAAGACATTGTTCAGAAGAACAGCGTACTTTGATTAAAAAGTTGATTGGAGAGGAAAACCTATAAAGAGGTTGTAACAATATCAACTATGAGTCTGATATCTCGGGAATAATTAACTCAAAGGGATTTAATATTCATGAGTTTATGAATATAATTTGCTAGTCGTTCATTACGTTTTAAAAATTAATTTCCGATAAGGAAAATGTTTAATTAAATACAAGTAACCTTTAAGGAATTGCTTGAAGTTATCTTACTACGTTTGTCCTGCAAACTAGTTATAGACTTTCAAATCAATTCTGGTAAGGGATTACTGCTTTACGAGAGCATAAGAAGCATTAACTTTACTGATCAGGACAAATTAATATTTTAGTATGTTCGTGTACAGTTATGTTACTAAAATCGTAGCGCTAAGCAGCATTAGGTAACGTTCAAGATTAAGTAAGCCTCATTGACTTCATGTATGTGGAACAATAACAGCTTCAACTCAGAAATATCTTTTGGAAGTTTAATAACACAGACTAAAGATAACACTACAATAAACACAGAAAGTACATACTAAGTATGCATCAAGAGAGTAGAATATAGATAGGACATGAAACTAAAATTGTATCTAAAGCGAAAAGAATAAAAGAAAGCAAAATAGAGAGAGAGAGAGAGAGAGAGAGAGAGAGAGAGAGGATAACAGCGTTCACTTCAGTTCGTTCAGAGCCCTCCACGAGTTAATCTCGTTCCAAAACGGAGGTAGCACGACTTTTCAATAGCAGCTTGGATTGTAGAAATAAGAATACTTGCTTTGGTCTTGGCTTCTCGCGTGTATGCGTGTATTCTGAGTTCAAATGTCCCCTCCGTGGTTCCTTTAAAGTCGGCTGGTATTGGCTCTCGGTTTGCGAAGAGGTTTAGCTGGAGGCGGCGGCTCTTGTTGGAGGTTCCTGGAAGTTGCTGTTTCCTTCTCTCTGAAGGCGTGGGTGGCGGATTGCGGCGGCGTTGGTGATGCACAGCACGAGCAAAAGGCAATGAAAATGCGGGTCACATTGATACTTGTAGTTCAGGTCGGGTGGCGCCCATTTCCTGGATGGTCCAATCGATTTGAGCGTTTTCGGCGCGAAACAAGGTTCTTTGTTCGGTTTGGTTACGCCTCCTGGCTGGCATCCGGGGCAGACGGGTTCATGCATTTTCTTTACAAAGCTGGCATCTTTGTAATAATGCATGTCCTTTAAATTCTTTTACAAGATTCGGTACGATTGCATTTTTCTGTTTCTAAAAATACCAAAAACCACAGGTCTGAGCTTTGGGAATTCGCAAATACAAGCTTTCCACTGTCTATTGTCCTAAACAGCTGAGTTAACACTCATATAACCCTCCTAATTATTACAGACATATATACAAACATTCAGACAGAAAAGTATACATTTAGTACGTTTTAGGGGGCTTTTAACCATCTCTTTAACATGAGCTGGGAACCATTTCATTTGTGCCTCTCTAGGTGTGTGTGTAAGTGTGAGAGTTCGCGGCAGGTCGTTTGGAGCAATAAAAGACACTCCGAGCCTGGAGTTATCTCCCCAGAGAGATCAAAGAAATGCTTGTCCAGACATTTTGGCGTCATTGAGACCATCGAGCGCCTTATCGTGATCTGATAACGCGCTTCACGAGAGGTGCGAGACATCTGGCCGTTTGCCAGATAAACAGACGTCATTGTGGCTACAGTCCCCCTTTTTGTTCGGCTGATGTCCTGTGGTCATTATCGGACAACTCCTCGTCACAATGGACGGATGGTAGGTGAGTCGGCGGTCAGGCAGCAGGTGTCTGTTACGGCTGGGGAGCCAGCTCGATGAGATCCGTCTCTGCTTCGGGCGTTGTAACCTCCTCCGTGGTTTCCATCGGAGACCTCCAGACTTGGCTGTCGTGAGCTTGGCTGTGGAGGTTCTCATCTCATTGACTTTTCTGTACAGGAAGAAGGCGATGCCCAGGGTTAGGGTATTGATGAAAATCATAGAGACACATAGCGCAGTGTCAGCTGCGGTCCAGGATTGGGCAACAGGAGAGGTATTCAGGATAGGCATTCGGGACAATGCTTGAAGGGTTGCATCAAGGGGAGTGATGTTAATTGCTGGGCCCCCTTTTCTCAATCCACAATTCTAACTCAGGGGCGAGGGTGAAGTTGTGGTCCTTGAAGAAGGCGGGATTTCCCGTTCTGACTGGTACTCTTCGCTTGGGAGGTGGTACCGGTCGGCGAGGTTTGTCCCAGGTGGATGGGACAGTCTTCTCGTTTCAGAAACGGTGGTTGAGTTTAACTTGCATTGGCCCCTAACTGTCTTTCTCTGTTAGTGGCCACATGTCTCTTGATCTGGTTCCGGTGGACCCATTTGAGAACCGGTTCTCTCTGTCCCCGGTTTAGTTGAATCTGGTACGCGACGGGAGAGAGTTTGTTCGTAATCTCATGAGGTCCCGTCCAGTGGGGCAGAAATTTCTTTGACAGCCGTCGGGGGCCTGTCAAAGGTGGCGGGTTGAAGTTGTGATACCAGATCTTGTCGCCTCTTGTTGATCTGGGCAGGGATCCTACCCAGTCTATTTGTAGGTCTGACCCCGGGAACGTGATCCCTCTGCGTTGCAGTGGGGCTCTGTGGTTCGGGTTTGCTGGCTGGAATTGACAGCAAACCAGACATTCTCTGACGTACTCCGCAACATCTTGTTGCATGCCGGGCCAATATGCCACCTGTTTCAGTGTGTCATACGTGGCTCTGGTGCCGTGGTGTCCCGCACATGGTGTGTCGTAGGCGTACATTAGCATAACCCCCCTTTGCGATCGTGGCATCACAAGCCGTGGCGTTGTGCTGTCATCGGGTGCAAACCACAGAATGTCGTCCTGTATACGCACCATGTTTTTGGAGTTATGTAGATGTTTGAGGCTTGAGTCATCAGAGAGCTCAGAGTTAGTGATAGGGTGGTTGGAGGGGTCAGAGAGGTGGTCGAAAATTGTCTTTATTGCCGTGTCAGAAGCTTGCATTTCCGCGATGTCGTTGTGGGAAATCTGCGGTGTTAGCGATAGCGTCTGTGAGGCAGGCATTGTAGCCGGTGCTGGTCGCTTGCTGCGGGTTAGCACTACAACGCTGGGGCTGGATGTGGGTTTGGGGTACCCACAAGTCGCCGTGTAGTGCTTTGGCATCTTGTAGCATTTGTTGCCCTTGAGACTCGAAACCTGCGTACGGTTCTTCCATCTGGGTGTCATCCGTCAGGTTGGTATGGAGAGGTGAAGTTGGTTCATCCGTTTCCATGACAGGCTGTTGGGAGACTGTGTATACTACAAGATGGCCGTTTTCTGTCAGCTCCGTTCGGCAGACCTGGTCTTTGGTTGCCGGCATGACAGATGTTATGGCGATGACCTTGAAAGGTACAGTGAACAGTGTGTTGTCTGTATTCCCTTCGGGTATTAGTGCGTGTGGAATGGGTCCCATGATGGGTAACACAAGTTCAAAGTCATGAAAGTCATTGCTGATTAGCCATCCCAGCCGAAAGGCTTTGGGAATGTTGATGTCAATTGCTGTGCAGTTGTTGAACAGGATGTAAACAATACGAGATGACACTTCGTGAGGGGTGGCTTCAAATGTGAGTCCGAGTTCCACACCTTCGGGTGAGGGTTGGAAGAAACCCAGCGTGTGGTTTAAGGTTTGACCACATCGCATGTTGAGCCGCACGGCCTTTGGTGTATGCTGGTATTACAGTTCCTTGTTCACTGACAAGCGTGCAGACTTCTGGGATGGTCTGTCCTGACATGAGATTGTCATGACTGATGGAAACGTGTGAAGTTAATGGAGCCCATACCACTGCTACACACGCCCACATGAGCCCGGAGGCGAATCAGAATGTCTGCTCCGATGTAAACATCGCGGGGCGGTCCGCAGGACCAGGAAATAATGGGTAAGGCACCGGTGGTTCCATGTCAGCGCAGCGCACAGATTCCTCTGGCAGACACCATAGAGGAGGGTGTGAGTTCAAAGGGAAACGGGTGCGCTTGCTGGCGTAAGGCGGTGTGGTGCCTTTTCACTGATTGACTTGAACAGTGAGAGATTAATGGCTGAGTTATCGGCCCATAGTGCGAGAACACTGTTCGTTGTGGTGATATCATTCAGCTGTAGGTCATTCGTGACCTGGGGGCAGAAGGTATCGGAGTCTTTGGTGAGCTGAAATGTGCAGAGTAGCGAACTTGAACTTGGCTTCGTGGCTGAGGCTGTGTTCTCACAGTGTGCTGCAGGAGGTCCCGTGACCTTTGTGACCTGGCAGTCTGGCTCTGTGGGAGTTTCCGTGACCTCGGTGACTTGACAGTCTTGCTCAGACGATGTGTGTGTCTGAAGGGGCAGAGGGTCGCGCACTTGAGCCCAGAATTTCAGCTGTTTGAAGTCCAGTAAGGGTTCGAAGCGGTCCAGCAGGTCTTTTCCGATGAGAAACGGATACGTGTTCATCGGGAGACATAGACGGGTGTACAAGGCTCATAGGTCCAATCGTCAGGTGAATGGGAGCTATGTGCTTGAGCTGGATGTCGCTTTTGGCTATACGACTGCACATTTAGCTTGCAAGTTTGAAGGTTAAGAGTGCGGTTTTGTCTCTGTGCTTCAAATCTGAGTTTTTCAAATAGTTGGGCGGAAATCAGCGTGAGATCGGAGCCAGTGTCAACGAGGGCTTCGAGCTTAACTTCCCTTTCCATGGTGATGGTTAGATAGAGTTTCCAGCCATTCCCTTCTCGATCAGGTTTCCCAGGAGTCTTGGTGTGGGGACCTGTGTGTTGCTTGTTAAGCCGTCGGGATATGTCTCTGGTGTCTCATTGTGAGTGCAAATAGTCAAAACAGCGCTTTCTGGTATCTTGGGGTGACACATGATGCTGTTTTGGTCAGGGGCTGTTGCTGTCAGCTGTAGTGAGTGTGTGCTGCTGACGTGTGGGGGTGCAACAGTCAGTTCAATAGTCTGTGGTTGAGGAACAGTGTTCAGGGTGCTTAATGCAGTTGCAGGAGGGTCGGGAAGGTTGATTTCAGGTTTCAGATTTAGTCATGCTTTATCTGGCCCATCCTTCTTGTCTTCCTTGTGAGGTTTCTTTTGGAGAAACTCTCTCAGTGTTTTTAAGAGCTCTGCAACTTCAGAAGCGGCTGCACTTTCTTTGTTCGATGTGGGCTCAGGTCTGAGCTTACCATTATCACGCCGAGTGGCCCCTTTGCTGGCTTTCTGGGTTGGGTGGTCTCGGAGGTTCGTTTCGGCTCCGTCTGGGTTGGCGGCCGGCTTCCCAGGTGCTCACCCCTTTTGGTTGTGGAAGGGCGAGGCGGGTCCCAGGATCCTTCAGAGCGATCGCTCTGGTGCCGTGGACGGCCGCCACCATGACCACGCTGCCCTCTGCTGGCCTGGAGTGGTTTAGACTCTCTGTTGACGGGTCTGTAAGTGTAGTTCTGTTCGGCGCCTCTAGGGTTAGCTCTGGGTGGTGCTCAGAGACAGGGCAAATGGTGGGCTGTCTTACAGTCTTTTCAGAAATGGTTTTCTGTTTGACGTAAGCTTTGTGAGCTAAGTCTCTCAACTGCTGCGTATCCATACTGCGCTGGCACGCCAGCACCCCAGGTGGTGACTGATGGTTGGGTGCAGGTTTCGAGGAACAGAGTTTTGAAGTTGATGTCTTCCTCCATGCCTGGGTCGTTCATGCCCCAAAGTAAGCACGCCGCAGTCGGTTATAATAGTTCTGTGGGGTCTCAAGTCGGACTTGCTTGAGGTCCATGGCAGTGATGAGCCCTGGTCTGACTCAGGGTCAGAGTACTCACGAATTAGAGCTCGTGAGATGCCAGTAGTCCGCTTTGACTGTCTCTGGTTGTCGATCCAGAAAGCTCCGCACGCCACGGTTAGACGTGGCCCTGAGTAGGTACAGTCTGTCCCAGTTGTTCGCGTGAGCGACAGTTTGCAGATAAAAGTCTATGTCTTTTAAGTATGCGTGGACGTCGTGTCCTCCTGCAGGGTCTGGGCTGAAGGTAGGAATATTCCTGGCCAGCTTGTCAAGGTTCTTTGAAGCCCGTGGCTGTTGACCTTGACTTCCTGGAAGGGCTTCCTCTGCTGCAGACGGGATTCGTGGAGACTGGCGGGTGACATTTTGAACGGGGCTGTCACCCCCTTCGTAGCTCTTGCTTCTGGCAGAAAGGTGCGGAGTAACTGGTCAGGGAAACTCTGTGTTGTGTGTTTCCCCCTTCCGGTCACGTTGCACTTTATATGATTGTCTTAGTTCTCTTTGCACCATGTCGAGTTCATCTTCGAGCTCGTGTCTTTGCTGGATGAGCTCGTCGATCTCGGCTTGTGCAGACTGCAAATGTTTTGCATAGGCTTTGGCTCTAACGTCTCTGTCTTTAAGTTCATTATTGGCTCTCTCCAGGAGGGATTCGCCACGCCGAAGCTGTTCGTCGAGTTCTTTCCTGGCTTCTTTCTCTGACTGTACTCGCCGGTCGGCGTCGAGACGGAGCTCCTCCAGGGCCTTTCGAAGTCTTTCTACTTCCTTTCTCTGTTCTTTGTCCGTTTCATCAGCTTTCTCTGTTTGTAGAAGCTGATCTAGACGGTTGGGTGAGGGCTCGGTCTCTCCGGGCCTCCTCGGCTTGAAGCTTTAGCGTTGCTGCATCCTGTTCCAGATTGGCGTAGCTCCCTTCGCTTAAACGGGCCTGCGCGATGAGGACGTGGGCGAGGCTTCCGAGGATTTTGGCCACCTCTTTGTTGGAGTAGCTCTGCGTGGGTCGTGTGTCATCAGCTGGTCTAGTTCGGTGTCCAGTTGCTCCTGGCTCAGCTGCCCCAGATTTCCTTGACTGGTGGCCGTTAGCGCTCCCAGCCATGTCGCTAGGCGGTCCCACGGACGGCAGGACTGGATGAACGGGACATGCTGGCTCACTGTGGACGAGAAACACAGCACACACACACACAGAGAGGCCAATGCAAGCTTGTTTTAAAGCTAATGATCTATCGTACGGGCTATGCCGTAGATAGGAATTTTGGGCTAACTGATGTAGACAGTTAGGCAGTTTAACAATTAGATAATTTGGACAATCACGGGGGCGGTAGCCCTGGGGGTCACTTGGTGACCCGCTGCTCGGTCGTCACTTAATTACTAAGTTCTCCTTGGGGTCTCTTGGTGAACTGAAAGGAACACAATTATGACAGTCCAACAGTGAGGATAGAAAAGAGCACAGTGGGGACAAACACAAAATGAATTGGTCTGTGATGCACGGAAAGTAAGCGTGAGCGCTAGAGGTGTTAGAGAAACCTAAAGGGCTAAGCCTGTTACTTTTGGTAAGAGTTTCTGATAGGGCCTACGACGGTGGATACCAGGGTAGGAGACTTAGGAAAAGGTGCGGCTTAGAGAACAAGAGAAAAAATTTAATGGGCCAAATGCTAAGGATATATTAAAATTCGACTTATACTATGGGTTTTATCCCATTTAGCTCATCCGGGGTGAATTGAGGTCGCTCAGGTGGAAAACCCAGCGGTGGTCGGCCTTCCAGACGTTTCCAAACACCCAACTGCCGTGTCCTCGGTCCTTCGTTACTCTGTCGCTACGCCCACTCAAACAGTTTATGACTTTAAACACAACCTGACAACGCCATTCCATCAACCGCCAGTCCGCACAGCAAAATTGGTACTTTCCTAGAACCTCTCTTTCAAGAGTGGCCCCTATTAGGCCCCGGTTTAGGTACTGGTCCCAGAAATTGCCTTGCGGCGTGAGCTGGACTGGTTGACTTCTTTGGAGTGTCAAATTGCTGATGTCGCCACTGCGCACGCAACGGCGGACAGAGATAAAAGAAACCGAGATTCACACACAGCCGGTGTTGGTCACGTTGGTCGGGCAACCCCGCTGATGGAGACCGGTTTGAGACGATTCTCAACTCACCATAGATGCTTGTGAGCCCTACACTAAATACACAAAGAGGGTAAACAGGGGAATCAAAATGAATTAAAACCTTTCCTGTTCACTGGATCAAAGGATTTATGATTGTAGGCGAAAAGGAAGTGGAAAATTACAATATCGAAAGCAATTTAGAACAAGGCAAAGGTTTCTGTCAAATAATGATAAAACAAAAGCACTTTTGATACTGTTTGTAATTACCAGAATTAGCTTAACCCCAATGGGAGGGGAAAAGAAAACTTTTGCAGGAAAAATAAAAATAAAATTAAAAATTAAAAAAATATTACCTTCAAGCCAATTTAAATGAAATTTAAATAAGCCTGTAAGGAAAAATCGAATAAAAGAAAGCAATAAAAATACTATCCTATAACGATTACTCGCTAAGTGAGAGTATCAAAATAAAAGAATTAATCAGAGAGGAAATAGGGAGTTTAGTGGTGCGCTGACTTAGCAGGGTACAGCCACAAGGTGGCGCCTTCCTTCTAAGTGGACTGTCTGTGATTTAAACCTAATTTCACTTTGAGTTAGTTAGAAAAGTATTTTTCTTTTAAACTTCAAATTCGAATAAGGGTGTTTAATCAGCGAGAAAGGAGACTGGGTTGTTGCTAGAAACAACAACAATAACAACAAAAATTGTATAAATGAAACTGTGCACAACAGTAATCAATAAACAATTTATAGGCTCAAACTTACTTTAAGGCGGAATGAAATAGCGGAGAGTGACACTATCCGAATTTATCCACGCGATGGCGCTGTTGCGCCTGCCCTAGACTAGGTTAGTTAGGCAGAAATTATCCACCAGATGGCGCTATCTGTTTTTAGAGTCGCCTCTGGCGTTCACATGCGGCTTTGCAAACAGGACAGAAATCAGTTTGTTTTAGAGTCGCCTCTGGCGTTCTGCAAGCGGCGTTGCAAACAGGACAGAAAACAGTTTGTTTTAGAGTCGCCTCTGGCGTTCTGCAAGCGGGCGTTGCAAACAGGACAGACAACAGTTTGTTTTAGAGTTGCCCTCTGGCGTTATGCAAGCGGCGTTGCGAAACTCACAATTATTTCTTAAAAACAAAACACGGGGAGGTTTCTCTCGGTGCTGTACGGGCACGAGAAACAAAAATGGCGGATACAGGAATTTACCGTCTGTCTATCACACATTTAAAAGGAACTCCAATAGACATTTATCACTATGGCTGACGGGTTTCAGCGTCTTTGATTTAAATGTTTTAGGTTTGAAGATTTTGGGTAGCTAAACCAAACTTAAACCAGGAGTTGTCGTTTATCTTAACGATATAATATTATTAAGGCCTATTATTGACTCAAGGAGTCTCGCTGGTCAATACCTCGCGTTGATTCTACAATACCTTTGTTTGGAAATCACGCGATTTAAAATGTTGCGCCACGGCTGCAGAGATTTCGTGGTTTTCTGTTTCAATATTGGATTTGCGTGTCGTCCGCACTGTCGTTAATACAATCCGACTATTCCAATCATGTGTTCAGTATCTGTTTATGCTTAGGTCGCTTTTAGCGTACCTTCTCAATTCAAAACGCTGCGTGTTATTAATACTCCCAAAAATACACAATGAACAGAATATGCAATATTGTCCACATACACAAACGCGTTTGAAACTTGCCTTATATTTCTCCACCATAAAACTGTAACAATATCAACTATGAGTCTGATATCTTGGGAATAATTAACTCAAAAGGGATTTAATATTCATGAGTTTATGAATATAATTTGCTAGTCGCTTCATTACGCTTTTAAAAATTAATTTCCGATAAGGAAAATGTTTAATTAAATACAAGTAACCTTTAAGGAATTGCTTGAAGTTATCTTACTACGCTTTGTCCTGCAAACTAGTTATAGACTTTCAAATCAATTCTGGTAAGGGATTACTGCTTTACGAGAGCATAAGAAGCATTAACTTTACTGATCAGGACAAATTAATATTGTATGTTCGTACAGTTATGTTACTAAAATCGTAGCGCTAAGCAGCATTAGGTAACGTTCAAGATTCGTAAGCCTCATTGACTTCATGTATGTGGAACAATAACAGCTTCAACTCAGAAATATCTTTTGGAAGTTTAATAACACAGACTAAAGATAACACTACAATAAACACAGAAAGTACATACTAAGTATGCATCAAGAGAGTAGAATATAGATAGGACATGAAACTAAAATTGTATCTAAACGAAAAGAATAAAAGAAAGCAAAAGAGAGAGAGAGAGAGAGAGAGAGAGAAAGAGAGAGAAAGAGAGAGAGAGAGAGGATAACAGCGCTTCACTTCAGTTCTGCTCCACAGAGCCCTCCACGAGTTAATCTGCTCCAAAACGGAGGTAGTACGACTTTTCAATAGCAGCTTGGATTGTAGAAATAAGAATACTTGCTTTGGTCTTGGCTTCGGCGCACGTGTATTCTGAGTTCAAATGTCCCGCGCGTTCCGTGGTTCCTTTAAAGTCGGCTGGTATTGGCTCGGTTTGCGAAGAGGTTTAGCTGGAGGCGGCCGGCTCTTGTTGGAGGTTCCTGGAAGTTGCTGTTTCCTTCTCTCTGAAGACGTGGTGGCGGATTGCCGGCGGCGTTGGTGATGCACAGCACGAGCAAAAGGCAATGAAAATGCGGGTCACATTGATACTTGTAGTTCAGGTCGGGTGGCGCCATTTCCTGGATGGTCCAATCGATTTGAGCGCCGCCAAACAAGGTTCTTTGTTCGGTTTGGTTACGCCTCCTGGCTGGCATCCGGGCAGACGGGTTCATGCATTTTTCTTTACAAAGCTGGCATCTTTGTAATAATGCATGTCCTTTAAATTCTTTTACAAGATTCGCACGATTGCATTTTTCTGTTTCTAAAAATACCAAAAACCACAGGTCTGAGCTTTGGGAATTCGCAAATACAAGCTTTCCACTGTCTATTGTCCTAAACAGCTGAGTTAACACTCATATAACCCTCCTAATTATTACAGACATATATACAAACATTCAGACAGAAAAGTATACATTTAGTACGCTTTAGGGGCTTTTAACCATCTCTTTAACATGAGCTGGGGAACCATTTCATTTGTGCCTCTCTAGGTGTGTGTGTAAGTGTGAGAGTTCGCGCAGGGTCGTTTGGAGCAATAAAAGACACTCCGAGCCTGGAGGTTATCTCCCCAGAGAGATCAAAGAAATGCTTGTCCAGACATTTTGGCGTCATTGAGACCATCGGCGCCTTATCGTGATCTGATAACGCGCTTCACGAGAGGTGCGAGACATCTGGCCGTTTGCCAGATAAACAGACGTCATTGTGGCTACAAGGTGCAAAAATGATAGGCTGTTTAGCTAAAATGATCTCCAATGCCTTAAAATGGAGAGCAAAACCAGAGAGACGTGGAAGAAAACGGAAGACAACCATCAAAATGGATAGAAGAATAACCAGAATGGCAAAGGCTCAGCCAATGATCACCTCCAGGATGATCAAAGACAGTCTGGAGTTACCTGTAAGTACTGTGACAGTTAGAAGACGTCTGTGTGAAGCTAATCTATTTTCAAGAATCCCCATAAAGTCCTCTGTTAAAAAAGGCATGTGCAGAAGAGGTTACAATTTGCCAAAGAACACATCAACTGGCCTAAAGAGAAATGGAGGAAGATTTTGTGGACTGATGAGAGTAAAATTGTTCTTTTTGGGTCCAAGGGCCACAGGCAGTTTGTGAGACGACCCCAAACTCTGAATTCAAGCCACAGTACACAGTGAAGACAGTGAAGCATGGAGGTGCAAGCATCATGATATGGGCATGTTTCTCCTACTATGGTGTTGGGCCTATTTATCGCATACCAGGGATCATGGATCAGTTTGCATATGTTAAAATACTTGAAGAGGTCATGTTGCCCTATGCTGAAGAGGACATGCCCTTGAAATGGTTGTTTCAACAAGACAATGACCCAAAACACACTAGTAAACGGGCAAAGTCTTGGTTCCAAACCAACAAAATTAATGTTATGGAGTGGCCAGCCCAATCTCCAGACCTTAATCCAATTGAGGACTTGTGGGGTGATATCAAAATGCTGTTTCTGAAGCAAAACCAAGAAATGTGAATGAATTGTGGAATGTTGTTAAAGAATCATGGAGTGGAATAACAGCTGAGAGGTGCCACAGGTTGGTTGACTCCATGCCACACAGATGTCAAGCAGTTTTAAAAACTGTGGTCATACAACTAAATATTAGTTTAGTGATTCACAGGATTGCTAAATCCCAGAAAAAAATGTTTGTACAAAATAGTTTTGAGTTTGTACAGTCAAAGGTAGACACTGCTATTTTTTGAACACACCCTTTCAACTAATTCAACTAATACCCCAATTGCACAGCCTTAAGAGCGTGCATATCATGAATGCTGGGTCTCATTTGTTTTCTGAGAATCTACTGAACCTACTGGTAACTTGTTTGCCACGTAGCAATAAAATATACTAAAAACCTTGATTTTTCTGGTTAGTCACATTGTACTGCTATTATTTTGAACAATACTGTAAGTTCATTTAGAGAAACTGGGTCTGGTTTTGCTTGAGTTTATTGTAAATAATTAATTGTTCCTTTATTTCAGCTTGTTTCCAACACTAGGGCTGTCACTTTTTATTCGATATTCGAATATGCATTCAAACATGACGAGAAATATCCATAATCAAACTATACATAAACTATCCGGTTTTTAGTGCCATGTAGTGCATTCTTTACAGTCTATGATTAGACCGTTTGTTTTTTATTTTATTGTTTGCCATCTCATCCAATAGAGGGCGCTCTAAACGTATTGTAGCGTCGGCCCATGACCAAATCAAGCGAATAATAGCCCGTCTGTTTTGAAAACGGAAGATAACTCTCAGAACGGCCAGCCTGAGCAGACACACGTCGCTGTGAGTTTGATTGACAGGCCATCTGACCAATTAAATCTCAGAATTTGCCGTTTTCTCCGACAAAGCAGTCAGGAGATTAACGCTGGTGGAAAAACGCTGTGTACTGACGTCTTTCCACGGTTGAAACAACATTTCTTTTAGTGTTCATTCATGTTTATTTGATGCTTATCAATGAACTAGAAGGAAGGGATGATCGAGCAGCTTTAACTGAGCGATCACAATACATTAAAGAGCCACAAAACGCTATTTATGGTTTACATTTTTCTTTTTAAATGACTGTTTCATATCAAAGGTAACTTGCTGTCCTGTCTGTGGGCGTGTTGTCAGTGTCCTCTTTGCTCCACGATGTGTTTTCTCCACATGAGAACGTGTGTGTGTGTGTGTGTGTGTGTGAGCGCGCTACGGCTTGTCGGACATAGCAACAGTAACTAAAAGGGGCGGGTCTTTGCGAACGGTAGATATCCGAATACATTGCTTGATATTTAATATCCGTTCTAATTAGATTTTTCTCAAAAATGACAGCCCTATCCAACACAGACCTTTATTTTGGATGCGATTAATCGTTTTGACAGTTTCTCAATGATACTAAAACAGCACTGTGTGATTTTGTGCAGACTTCTCGGACCGCATCAGTAAGAATCGCAGGGTGGGCTACGAGTCTGGAGAATACGAGCTCGTGAGTGACCGCTTCATGATTCCTCTGGTTTGATGAGTCTCTCAGCGTTTGCTCAGGTTCATGTGCTCTTGTCTTGCAGTTAGCCGAGGGCTGTGGCGTGAAGGAAACTCCTCAGCAGAAATACCAGCGGCTGGTTAACGAGATTCACGAGCTCTGCCAGGATGTGGAGCGCATTCAGGTCAGAACTAAACATTGGCTTCTCTTTCGTTTACCCCAGTTCTCCTTTGCAATTTTCCATAATCAGATAAGTAGTCAGTTTTGATTTCATGGTGACTTTGTTTTCGCCTTGCTGCTGACAAACAGCTTATGTGTGTGTGTGTGTGTGTCCCAGGTCAGCACTAAAGAGAGCAGTGCGGAGGAGCGCTTGACTCCGGTGGCTTTGGCCCAGCAGGCGGCGCAGCTCAAACAGCAGCTGGTTTCTGCTCACCTGGACTCTGTGCTCGGACCCAACGCCCACATCAACCTCACCGACCCAGATGGAGCGCTGGCCAAGTGAGTCCAGACTTCTGTGGACGGTTGCATGAACTGCGTAGCCAAGTCATCTTATTTTTTTCTTTAAAGGCACTATGTAATTTTTCATCTCTTATTTAAAACAAAGGCGTGTCTTGACTTTTGATTGGGCGGAGCTTTTATTCTGCCGGTCGAGCGCTTCCGCTTCTTCAAATAAAAACATTAATAACATTAACACAATAAATAACATTTAACAGTACAGTATTATAATAAGTAGAAGACATGATAATAGTGAAACTTAATTAATTATAAAATAAGAATTTTGAATAATAATTGTTCACAGTATAAATTTCTATATAAGTTCTTTATAGCAGAAACTATCAATAATTTTAGTTTTAATAATATTTTGAGTTCGCCTGACGTGGTCATACTCAATTCTAGTCTGGTACCGCTCCATTGGGCTTTGATTATGGGGTGTTTCAACCAAACCAGGAAAGACCTCAATTGGATAGACCTACAACCAATCAGAGCAACAGAGCGAAGCGTAACGTTAGTTATCAAATGTCAGCAGAACTCGACTGCACTGTTTTTCCCGCGGGTTGTTCCTCATGTCCGCGGGTTGAAGCGACCCCAATTATGGGATATATAGACACAGGAATGTGAATTTTAGCAGGCAACCTTGCCAAAATAACATTTTGCCCCCCAAACGCCATTTTTTTTCCAGAGAACCCCCCCATGAAAGCTATTGTTTGGGCTATAGTTTTGAGTAGCAATTGCACGACATTGCAAAAAACCTTGGCACCCCTGTCTGCACACACGCTGGATTAAGTAATGTTAGAAGAAAAAGATGAGTGTAAACAATCTTTGCCGGTGTTGTAAAAAAAATATTTAGGGATACACAGAGTACTTACCTACACGATCATCATTTCTGGGAGAAAAAGTGAAGGTGAATGCATATATGAACAAGTTATCCGTTTAGGATAAGAGCAAATTCAACCCAAAGCGCCTTTGATGACGTGGGCATAATAACTCCTCTATGGATCGAGTCCAGACCGAATTCCCCTCAGCAAAAATGTTGTGGGCGGGGCTAAATTCGTCTGGCATCCAGGCTAATTTTGAGTTGGAATTTTTTCATGTTCATTTGTTTAATTTTTAGTCATTTTGCCATGTGCTTTTGTCATTTTTGTTTTTAAATATTGCTATTTAGGTTTATTTATTTATTTATTTTCAGTTGATAAATGTAGTGCTTCAACTTATTTCAGTCTTTAGCCAAGGCAACATTCAACATCTAAATTTTTCAACTTATATTTATTCAATAATTAGATATGTTTTTATTGTAGCTTTAGTAAACTATAATAACCAGTGGCACCTAAAAGATTGAAAAACCTGTTGTAAGATCCATTAGACCTCCTGAGCATCAAATACAACACAGAACATGATGCATTATCGTATCGGAGTCGCAATATCTAGTCAGTTTCCTGTTCTTAAAACTGTGTGAAGCTGGATCTGCCCGTGTCTCTGGCGCAGGCGGTTGTTGACTCAGTTGGAGGTGGCGCGGGGCGTGCGGAGCGGCTCGGGTGGAGAGGGCAAGACGGCAGCACCCAAAGGCCCGGATGGAGTGATTCTCTACGAGCTTCACAGCCGACCAGAGCAAGAGAAGTTCACTGAATCTGCCAAGGTACGGCCCTCGTCAAACCGGTGTGATGTCACTTCCTGAGGTGGTTTCTAATGCAGACGTTCTCTCTGTGCTGTAGGTCGCTGAGCTGGAGAGGCGGTTGGCTGAACTGGAGATGTCGGTGGGCTCCGGCTCAGATAAACAGGTTTACTAGCACTACTGATGCTTTTAACCCATTAAAGCCTGGGGTATCATATTTGGTATCACTTTTGAACCATTTTGTGTGTTTTTCCAGGGTCCACTCAGCGCCGGGGTCCAGGGAGCCAGTCTGACGGTGAACACACACACACACACACACTGATCACTAAAACAGCACCATTAGTGTTAACAACCAACATCTTTACTCCCAAAGAGACATGTTTATGAAAATAAAGCCGTTTAACATGCATGTTAGCGACTGTACAATCACCAGAAAATACAAAGATAGCAGAGCAATATGATATTGGGATACCACATGACATCTTTCATTGCTTGATGTAAAATTGGTGAATGTGGTCATGTGATGGGAATAATAGTATCTCTTAAACTCATAAGTCATTTCCTGTCTGTGTGCAGGACACTATAGAGCTGCTGCAGGCTCGTGTCAGTGCGCTGGACGCAGCTACTCTGGACCAGGTGGAAGCCAGACTACAGGTAAACATGATGATGTGTACACAGATCAGGCGTAACATTATGACAGGTGAATAACACTGACGATCTCTTCATCACGGCTCCTGTTAGTGGGTGGGATATATTAGGCAGCAAGTGAACATCTTGTCCTCAGAGTTGATGTGTTAGAAGCAGGAAAAATGGGCAAGCGTAAGGATTTGAGCGAGTTTGACAAGGGCCAGATTGTGATGGCTAGACAACTGGGTCAGAGCATCTCCAAAACTGCAGCTCTTGTGGGGTGTTCCCGGTCTGCAGTGGTCAGGATCTATCAAAAGTGCTCCAAGGAAGGAACAGTGGAGAACCGGCCACAGGGTCATGGGCCCAGGCTCATTGATGCACGTGGAGCGAAGGCTGGCCCGTGTGGTCCGATCAAACAGACGAGCTACTGGAGCTCAAACTGCTCAAGAAGTTAATGCTGGTTCTGATAGAAAGGGGTCAGAATACACAGAGCATCGCAGTTTGTTGCGTATGGGGCGGCATAGCCGCTGACCAGTCAGGGTGCCCATGCTGACCCCTGACCCGCCGAAAGCACCAACATGTGAGCATCAGAACTGGACCACGGAGCAATGGAAGAAGGTGGCCTGGTCTGATGATCACGTGTTCTTTTACATCACGTGGATGGCCGGGTGTGTGTGCGTGGCTTACCTGGGGAACACATGGCCCCAGGATGCACTATGGGAAGAAGGCCAGCCGGGCGGAGGTGATGCTTTGGGCAATGTTCTGCTGGGAAACCTTGGGTCCTGCCATCCATGTGGATGTTCCTTTGACACGTCCCACCTACCTAAGCATTGTTGCAGACCATGTACAGCCTTTCATGGAAACGGTATTCCCTGGTGGCTGTGGCTCTTCCAACAGGATAATGCTCCTGACACAAAGCACAAATGCTTCAGGAATGGTTTGAGGAGCACAACAACGAGTTTGAGGCGTTGACTTGGCCTCCAAATTCCCAGATCTCAATCCAATCGAGCATCTGTGGGATGTGCTGAACAAAGTCCGATCCATGGAGGCCCCACCTCGCAGCTTACAGGACTTAAAGGATCTGCTGCTAACATCTTGGTGTCAGATACCACAGCACACCTTCAGGGGTCTAGTGGAGTCCATGCACAATATTAGGTCATAATGTTATGCCTGATCGGTGTGTGTATTTATAAGTATTTTAATGTCTGAAGTGGAGACTGACTGCGGTGTGATTTTTCTCAGAGTGTTCTGGGGAAGATGAATGAAATTGCCAAACACAAGGCGGCCATCGAGGATGCTGAGACCCAGAATAAGGTGCGCCCCGCCCGTCCCACATGACTTCACTGTCCTCCTCAGATGTGTAATGGGCATGTGTCGTGTGCTTCAGGTGTCACAGCTGTACGATGTGGTTCAGAAGTGGGATGCGATGGCGACGTCCCTCCCGCAGGTGGTGCAGAGACTGATGGCCGTTAAAGAGCTGCATGAACAGGGTAACACGCCTCATTCGCCATCAGCCTTTATACTATTCATTTCACTGATACTTATCAAAAATGATGAAATTATGAAAATTGCCAACAAAAAAAAATCTTAATGGTCATAAAAAGAGGCCTTGTGCTTTCTGCAAAATATAATAATACAAAATAATAAGTGTTATTATTATTATTATTATTAACACCCAAAATAATAGTACTACTACTAATAATAATACAATTATTGTTATTAATATTAATCCCCTCCAAAAATGTTATGATGTAATAATAATAGTTCTAATAATAATCCTCAAAACAATAATAATAGTAATAATAATTTTTATACCCATGGAAATCATAATGATCATAGTTTAATAATAATAATATTTTTAATAATAATTACAGATCATTGTAAGATAAGTTATATAGCTGCAAAATATTTTATTTTAGCGTATTATTATTAATCCTCCCCCAAAATAATAACAATTCTCAAAATAATCATAATAGTACTAATAATTATTATTTTTATACCTCTGAAAAATAATTATAATAAGTTTAGTAATGATTATTATTGTTATAATAATACAGAGCATTGTCAAGTCAACTTATTTATATAGCGCTTTTATCAATGCAGATTGGTTCATAAAAATAATGCAACAGAATATATTTCGATTATCATACAGTAACAATGTGTGCTTTAGATCAGTAATTTGGTCTATACGGTTAATTTAGTTTAATAATTAGATTTATTTTGAAATTTATTTGAAAAATAGTTTTTCTCCAACTGAGCAAGCCAAGCCAGAGGCGACAGTGGGAAGGAAACCCAAACCCCATCAGGAGACCTAATGGAGAAAAATAAACCTTGGGAGAAACCAGGCTCAGTTTCGTCAGGGTGTGAAGAAATATAGAGCTGAGTATCAGCAGCATAACAATGAAAATGAACGCCATGCTTCCTAATGATATCTCCCAGTGGTAGCATGTACAGGGTGAAGAGCAATGGCCCTAGCACTGAGTCCTGCGGTACTCCATACTGAACTTGTGATCGGTGTGACGTCTCTTCATTTACTGCTACAAACTGATAACGGTCAGATAGGTATGATTTAAACCATGCCAATGCAGGTCCACTAATGCCTACATCATTTTCAAGTCTATTTAAAAGACTGTGGTCGATAGTGTCGAATGCAGCGCTAAGATCGAGTAACACTAGCAGAGAGATACAACCACGATCGGATGATAAGAGTAAATCATGTGTAACTCTGATGAGAGCAGTCTCAGTACTATGATACGGTCTAAATCCTGACTGGAAATCCACAGATACCATTTCTTTCTAAAAAGGAGCGTAGTTGTGAAGACACTGCCTTTTCTAGTATTTTTGAAAGAAAGGGTAGATTTGAGATTGGCCTGTAATTGATTAATTCTGTTGGATCAAGTTGCGGTTTTTTAATAAGTGGTTTAATAATAGCCAACTTAAAAGTTTTCGGTACATATCCTAATGACAAAGATAAATTAATGATATTAAGAAGAGGATCCATGACCTCTGGTAGCATCTCTTTTATTAGCCTAGTCGGTGTAGGGTCAAGCATACATGTTGTTGATATAGATGAATTAAAGAGTTTAGCCAATTCTTCCTCTCCTATAGCAGTGAATGAGTGTGTGTGTGTGTGTGTGTGTGTGTGTTCCTCTCCTATAGCAGTGAATGGTTGTGTGTGTGTGTGTGTGTGTGTGTGTGTTCCTCTCCTATAGCAGTGAATGAGTGTGTGTGTGTGTGTGTGTGTGTGTGTTCCTCTCCTATAGCAGTGAATGAGTGTGTGTGTGTGTGTGTGTGTTCCTCTCCTATAGCAGTGAATGGTTGTGTGTGTGTGTTCCTCTCCTATAGCAGTGAATGAGTGTGTGTGTCGGTGTGTGTGTGTGTGTCTTTCTCTCCTATAGCAGTGAATGAGTGTGTGTGTGTGTGTCCTCTCCTATAGCAGTGAATGAGTGTGTGTGTGTGTGTGTGTGTGTGTGTGTGTGTGTGTGTGTGTGTGTGTGTGTGTGAGTGTGTGTGTGTTCTCCTATAGCAGTGAAATGATTGTGTGTGTGTGTGTGTGTGTGTTCCTCTCCTATAGCAGTGAATGAGTGTGTGTGTGTGTGTGAGTGTGTGTGTGTTCTCCTAAAGCAGTGAATGAGTGTAATGTTTCCTCAGTGACACTACGATGCTCTGTCTGATGTGATACTGTAGTAGGCGGCTGCATGGTTATAATTTTCTTCCTAATATTGTCAATCTTACACGTAAAGAAGTTCATAAAAGTCATTACTGCTGTGCTGTTTACAAACATCAGAAGTTGAAGCTTTATTCTTGGTTAATTTAGCCACTGTATCGAATAAATACCTAGGGTTGTGTGTTTTCTTCTAAGAGAGTCGAGAAATAAGCAGATCTAGCAGTTTTTACGGCCTTTCTGTATGCGATCATACATTCTTTCCACGAATTACGAAAGACCTAGTTTTGTTTTCTTCCAGCTGCGCTCCATTTTTCTTTTTTTCTGTTGTTGTTTTTTTTCATTGTAAGATAAATCCTCTTATGAATTATTATTAATCCAAAATAATAAAAACAATCCTCAAAATAATAAGTATTTTTTTATACTACTGAAAAATTATATACAGATCACTTTAAGATAAGTTTTATAGTAGCAAAATATTTTATTATAATTATTAATTCACCCATTAATAATAATACAAATAACAGTTATCAAAATAATAATAGTAGTTATTTTTATACCCCTGAAAAATAATATGAATAAGTCATTGTTATTATAGAATAATAATTATTGTTATAATAAATACAGATCATTGTAAGATAAGTTCTATAGCAATAAAATATTATTATTATTATTAGGGCCGGGACTTTAACGCATTAATTAAGATTAATTAATTGCGTGACTTTAACGCGTTAATTAAGATTAATTACGCAAAAATTGATAACAATTTTAACTTATTTTTTTGCACCGCGAACGTTTTTTAATGAATGAGTTTCGACGGACCGTTTATACTGGAACACCAACTAGCGTTCTCGACTTCTGAACACAACAAACCACAGTGAACATGAACGAAGAAGCTGACGAGACTGCTTTGCTTGGCAAATTTTGTTTTAAAAAACGAAAGGATGGAAGCGTCGACAAGAGCATGGTTGTGTGGAAGCTATGCAACAAGGAATTTTGACGAGCCTCAAATATCACCTCAACGCAAAACGCTGGACATAAATAAATAAACAAAATTTTGTTGATTAAGCTTATGTATTCAGTCATTATTCAATGGTATACTAAAAGTCCATGTGAAAAAAATTACTTCTCACTGTTCTCAGGTCAAATATTTATATGCAATTAAAATGCGATTAATTTCGATTAATTAATTACAAAGCCTCTAATTAATTAGATTAATTTTTTTAATCGAGTCCCGGCCCTAATTATTATTAATCCTCCCCAAAATCATCATAATAATCGCAGCTTGTTGTAAAATGCTCCGATGTTCTATAGCTGCAAAATAATGTATTATTTCTTTAGTTTAATTTGAGTAATTACATGACCATAGAGATGTCAGTGTACAGGAAGTGTTGATGATGTGTGTTATTGTTTTGGTCTCTCAGCGATGCAGTTCGGCCAGCTGTTGACCCATCTGGACACGACACAACAGATGATCAACAACTCTCTGAAGGACAACAGCACTCTGCTCACACAGGTACGGCCCGAGACACAGGCAGCCCAGCGGGAGCTTAAAGGATTCCTTCACTGTTAAATACACTTTTGCTGATCATTTACTCACCCCTGTGTCATCCAAGATGTCCATGTCTTTCTTTCTTCAGTGGATAATAAACTAAGGTTTTTGATGAAAACATTCCAGGATTTTTCTCCTTATAATCGACTCAATGGAGCCCAAACGGGTCAAGATCCGAATGACAGTTTCAGTGCAGCTTCAAAGGGCTTTAAACCACACCAGACGATGAATAAGGGTCTGATCTAACCAAACCATCGGTCATTTAAAAAAGAAAAAAATTCAGAAGTTTAAGTTTTATAAGCACAAATGTTCGCCTGTGATATGTGACATCACGTGATACGCAGTTACGTTGAAAAGGCGGGAGATGCACTATCCAAACTTAAATGGTTGCAATTCAAGAATGCTTTGGAGTATAGGCGTAAGTGGTCTCATTTGAAAGAAGACTATTGCTTGAGTGAAATCACTTCAAAAAATTACGGAAGTTTAAATTTACTGAACATCAAATGTACTGTACCAAATATTTAATATTTTTATATAAAATATGTTACAAAATTATTTGTACACTAAAATTTGTATCAAATTAAAGCCATATGTCTAACCAATTTGTGTTCCAAATTTGAAGTTGATATCACAAAAATGTTTAATTTTGTTTAGGCGCTGTACCACAAATAGCCACCGGGTGTCATTGAAATTCCATTGATTTTTTTTTTATGCAATCTCTGTAACAAATCTTTTTATTGTCCAAATATCACAAAACAGTTGGCAACCGCGAGACATTTCCGACGATATGTGTTTTGTCAAGATTAAAAAAGTTTTTATTATAAAACAGTTAAAATAGATGTTGTAATATGAAACATGACAACCCCCACTAGGGGAGGAGCCCGCTATAAGAATTTAGAGTACCGTTTCCATGGTAATGCAAGGTCCGATTTCAAAACCGAGTTCACAGGATGAATCTCGAGTTCGTCTCATTTAATGTTTGTCAACATTAAAGCCCGTTAAAGCTGCACTGGAACTGTCATTCGGACCTTGAGCCGTTTGGGCTCCATTGAGTCCATTATAAGGAGAAAAATCCTGGAATGTTTTCATCAAAAACCTTAGTTTATTATCCACTGAAGAAAAAAAGACATGGACATCTTGGATGACACAGGGGTGAGTAAATGATCAGCAAAAGTTGATTTAAAATTGAACTAATCCTTTAAGCGCGTCTCTCACGTCCTGCTCTTCCCTCAGGTCCAGCAAACCATGAAGGAGAACCTGGTGGCCGTGGAGGAGAACTTCGCCGCACTGGACCAGAGGATGAAGAAAATCTCCCAGTAAACACAGAACGAAGGAAGAGCCTCTTTTTCTCATGTCGCCCTTTTGTTTTTCCGCAAAGTGTAGATGAAGGTCGAGACCAAATGTTTGACACTACAAACGTCCTAAAGCTTCACTTTCCTCCAGTCCAGATGCACACACACGCAAACCCTCAAACTTCCCGCTGGTGAGCTGATCTGAAGCACTTCCATCATGATCCACACGGACTTCATGTGTTCGGAGGGTCGAGTGTGTGTAAATACAGGCTTATACATGTACTGAGAGATCGCTTGTAACCGTTATTGTGTTATTAATGTGTGGAGCACAGTCCACAAATTATGATCATTTTCCAATATAGAATTTCAAATGCATCTCTGGATAATAAAATGCTTCCAGGAATCCGTTTCATTTTTTGAACGTTCACGAGTGTATAAAAATGTTGTAACAAAAGTGTTGCATAATTAACTGTTAGAAATTGCATTGTTTAATCATATATTTTTGTCATATGGACATTAGTTTGTTGTTCATTTTATTTTAGTTCATCTCAAGGGCTTTTTCTCCAAACCTAAACAGATTATGCACTTGCCGTCTAGATTCATGATTCGGATGGCGCGTCAAACCACCGCTCCAAAGATGATCGGAGGTCTTACGGGTGTCGAACGACATGAGGAATTAATGACTCATTTTTGGGTGAACTAACCCTTTAATTCCTACATCATGTGAGGGAATTTCCAACTAGGAAACTCTGACTAGGAATTTCCAACTAGGATACTCAAACGATAATTCCGCTATCACGAAGGAATTTCTGACTAGGATAATCTGATTAAGAATTTCCAATTTCTGACTAGGAAAGTCGTATTTACGATAATTCCGATATCATGTGAGGGAATTTCCAACTAGGAAACTCAGACTAGGAATTTCCAACTAGGAAACTATGACTTTGAATTTCCAACAAGGAAACTATGACTTGGAATTTCCAACTAGAAAACTATGACTTTGAATTTCCAACAAGGAAACTATGACTAGGAATTTCCAACTAGGAAACTCAGACTAGGAATTTCCAACTAGGAAACTATGACTTTGAATTTCCAACAAGGAAACTATGACTAGGAATTTCCAACTAGGAAACTCAGACTAGGAATTTCCAACTAGGAAACTATGACTTTGAATTTCCAACAAGGAAACTATGACTAGGAATTTCCAACTAGGAAACTCAGACTAGGAATTTCCAACTAGGAAACTATGACTTTGAATTTCCTACAAGGAAACTATGACTAGGAATTTCCAACTAGGAAACTATGACTAGGAATTTCCAACTAGGAAATTCATACTTACGATAATTCTGATATCATGTGAAGGAATTTCCAACTAGGAAACTATGACTAGGAATTTCCAACTAGGAAAGTCGTATTTACGATAATTCCGGTATCATGTGAGGGAATTTCCAACTAGGAAACTATGACTAGGAATTTCCATCTAGGAAACTATGACTAGGAATTTCCAACTAGGAAAGTCGTATTTACGATAATTCCGATATCATGTGAGGGAATTTCCAACTAGGAAACTATGACTAGGAATTTCCATTCTAGGAAACTATGACTAGGAATTTCCAACTAGGAAAGTCGTATTTACGATAATTCCGATATCATGTGAGGGAATTTCCAACTAGGAAACTATGACTAGGAATTTCCAACTAGGAAAGTCGTATTTACGATAATTCCGGTATCATGTGAGGGAATTTCCAACTAGGAAACTATGACTAGGAATTTCCATTCTAGGAAACTATGACTAGGAATTTCCAACTAGGAAAGTCGTATTTACGATAATTCCGATATCATGTGAGGGAATTTCCAACTAGGAAACTATGACTAGGAATTTCCAACTAGGAAATTCATACTTACGATATTTCCGATATCATGTGAAGAAATTTCCATCTAGGAAACTATGACTAGGAATTTCCAACTAGGAAACTATGACTAGGAATTTCCAACTAGGAAACTCTGATTACGAATTTCTAACTAGGAAATTCATACTTACGATAATTCCGATATCATGTGAAGGAATTTCCAACTAGGAAACTCAGACTAGGAATTTCCAACTAGGAAACTATGACTTTGAATTTCCAACAAGGAAACTATGACTAGGAATTTCCAACTAGGAAACTATGACTTTGAATTTCCAACAAGGAAACTATGACTAGGAATTTCCAACTAGGAAACTCAGACTAGGAATTTCCAACTAGGAAACTCAGACTAGGAATTTCCAACTAGGAAACTATGACTTTGAATTTCCAACAAGGAAACTATGACTAGGAATTTCCAACTAGGAAATTCATACTTACGATAATTCCGATATCATGTGAAGGAATTTCCATCTAGGAAACTATGACTAGGAATTTCCAACTAGGAAACTATGACTAGGAATTTCCAACTAGGAAACTCTGATTACGAATTTCTAACTAGGAAATTCATACTTACGATAATTCCGATATCATGTGAAGGAATTTCCAACTAGGAAACTCAGACTAGGAATTTCCAACTAGGAAACTATGACTTTGAATTTCCAACAAGGAAACTATGACTAGGAATTTCCAACTAGGAAACTATGACTTTGAATTTCCAACAAGGAAACTATGACTAGGAATTTCCAACTAGGAAACTCAGACTAGGAATTTCCAACTAGGAAACTCAGACTAGGAATTTCCAACTAGGAAACTATGACTTTGAATTTCCAACAAGGAAACTATGACTAGGAATTTCCAACTAGGAAACTCAGACTAGGAATTTCCAACTAGGAAACTATGACTTTGAATTTCCAACAAGGAAACTATGACTAGGAATTTCCAACTAGGAAACTATGACTAGGAATTTCCAACTAGGAAACTATGACTAGGAATTTCCAACTAGGAAATTCATACTTACGATAATTCTGATATCATGTGAAGGAATTTCCAACTAGGAAACTATGACTAGGAATTTCCAACTAGGAAAGTCGTATTTACGATAATTCCGGTATCATGTGAGGGAATTTCCAACTAGGAAACTATGACTAGGAATTTCCATCTAGGAAACTATGACTAGGAATTTCCAACTAGGAAAGTCGTATTTACGATAATTCCGATATCATGTGAGGGAATTTCCAACTAGGAAACTATGACTAGGAATTTCCATTCTAGGAAACTATGACTAGGAATTTCCAACTAGGAAAGTCGTATTTACGATAATTCCGATATCATGTGAGGGAATTTCCAACTAGGAAACTATGACTAGGAATTTCCAACTAGGAAAGTCGTATTTACGATAATTCCGGTATCATGTGAGGGAATTTCCAACTAGGAAACTATGACTAGGAATTTCCATTCTAGGAAACTATGACTAGGAATTTCCAACTAGGAAAGTATTTACGATAATTCGATATCATGTGAAGAAATTTCCATCTAGGAAACTATGACTAGGAATTTCCAACTAGGAAATTCATACTTACGATAATTCCGATATCATGTGAAGGAATTTCCATCTAGGAAACTATGACTAGGAATTTCCAACTAGGAAATTCATACTTACGATAATTCCGATATCATGTGAGGGAATTTCCAACTAGGAAACTATGACTAGGAATTTCCAACTAGGAAATTCATACTTACGATATTTCCGATATCATGTGAAGAAATTTCCATCTAGGAAACTATGACTAGGAATTTCCAACTAGGAAATTCATACTTACGATAATTCCGATATCATGTGAAGGAATTTCCATCTAGGAAACTATGACTAGGAATTTCCAACTAGGAAACTCTGATTACGAATTTCTAACTAGGAAATTCATACTTACGATAATTCCGATATCATGTGAAGGAATTTCCATCTTGGAAACTATGACTAGGAATTTCCAACTAGGAAAGTCGTATTTACGATAATTCCGATATCATGTGAGGGAATTTCCAACTAGGAAACTATGACTAGGAATTTCCAACTAGGAAACTATGACTAGGAATTTCCAACTAGGAAATTCATACTTACGATAATTCCTATATCATGTGAATGAATTTCCAACTATGAAAGTCGTATTTCCGATATCATGTGAGGGAATATCCAACTAGGAAACTCTGATTAGGAATTTCCAACTAGGAAATTCATACTTACGATAATTCCGCAATCACGTGAAGGAATTTCCATCTAGAACACTCCTATTTACGATAACTCCGATAGCATGTGAAGGCAGCATTAGTGTTCATTTCTATATTTACTAAATCCTATACTTTCCTAAATAGTTTAATTTAGCAATAATGCACTGATGGACTAACATGAATTGTATTATTACCTAACCTTTACAAATATTAATACATGCTATAAACATGACTGTAGTTATTATTGAAAGTCAATGTTGTTTGGATCAAAATGTTCTGCAAAACCTCATCTTTTGAGTTCAGTGGTCCATTTTGAAATAATCAGAAGAGAACATGTCATTTAAAACCTTTTAATTTGTTAAATAAAATAAAATAAAAATCAACTCCCAATAAAAAAAAAAAATGCTACTTGTTCACAATTCTCAAAGTATTTTCTTTACAAATCAAACATGAATATGATAAAGGAAAGGTTTCTCTGCAGGAGAAATATTTTACAAATTGATCATTTTTTCCTAAAAAAAGGTGTACAAAATAAAATACTAAAACTGTACATATATACATAAATTCAATAGTAAAATTGCATAATCAGCCACATTATTAAATCATTATTTTAAATATTCAGTAATAATCTTGTGCCTGTGTTGATGAGCTCTGGGTAACAGTCCTGTGCGACACCAGCCACGACTGAAGCCCCTACAAACCTACAAATACACTAGATTCACTCCCTCCTGAAACACACACACACACACACACACACAGAAAATATATATTTACTGCCCTGCAAAGACACAACCGTTCTGAGTGAAACTGGGTGTCGTTGGGCGACTCGAACCACATTCCCAGCTTCAGCGTCTCTACAGGGTGGCATAAAACACTGCAGAGAGCATCTTCTTCCTCAGTGTTTGTTTCCCAGCATAAACATCTCAACAATCTCACATCAAGACTCATTTACTGGACATGCAAAATGACTGGAGATATTAAGTGAGTTTTTGCCACAAATAAGAACAAATATTTCAGAAAAATAAACGTTTTCCTTTTCAATTATGTTTGCTTTGAGCGAGATTTCATGTCATGGTTTTGACTTTAATTAAATGTTTGATACATTTTTCTCTCAATATCTATATTTGATTTATACAATATATTTAGCTTCTCCAGTATATGCATCTTGATTTAAGCATGTTTAGATATTTGTATTGGAAAACGAGATAAAATTCTGAAATAAGACAAAACTCCTGCCGAATGCATTTGGTTCATGAGGTGCATGATGGGTTAAATTTGTGATGCAATGATCCGTCGATTAAAAAGATTCCCAGAGACGAAGATGACGACAATAAAAACATGGACACATGCATGTGTGCATCTAAAGACTGATGGGAGTGAATGAGCTGTCAATCACAATCATCAAAAAGAAGCAAATAAAAAAATTCATTAAAAGAACTGGTAAACAAACCAACTATTCCTAAACTGATGCCTTCACGCTCTCATTAGTTAAACCCCTGTGGTGTTAAATGAACGTGTTCATGTAACATGGGTGAAGTTGCTCTGGTTTGAATGGTAACAGAAGCTGGACAAACACAGACGGACGTGACGGAGGAGCGAGATCACGGGAGACTCTTCACAGTGCGGCTCAGTCGAACGCTGTGATGGTGTTGCCGTGGCAACAGTGCTGGTGTTGGTGGTACAGTACAGTCGGACCTATCGGACCACGCGGCGTCTCTTCCCTCTGGTGGAGCGTGCCGGCCTCGACAGCGTTATCTGCATCACAACATATCAAACACTGTTTAATAAGTTCAATCATCACATTAGGCCATGTGGAGATTCCCATTTTTCCATTCCCAAATTTAAGAACTTCCTATAAAATTTAAAACCACTTAAATTGAATAATTCTTGAAACTTAAAAACCTCTAAATGTAAGAACTTATAAATTTTTAAAAACACTTAAATTTAAGAATTCTTGAAATTTAAAAATGTCTTAAATCTAAGAACTTATAAAATGTAAAAACATTTCACATTTTAGAACTTAAATTGTAAAAACCTCTTGAACTCATGAAATGTAAAAACCACTTAAATTTAAGAACTCATGAAATTTAAAAACCACTTAAATTTAAGAGCTCATGAAATTTAAAAACCACTTAAATTTAAGCATTCTTGAAATTTAAAACGTCTTAAATTTAAGAACTCATGAAATGTAAAAAACACTTAAATTTAAGCATTCTTGAAATGTAAAAACGTCTTAAAAGTAAGAACTTGACATTTAAAAACCTTTTAAATTTAAGAACTTATAAAATTTTAAAACCTCTTAAATATAAGAATTCTTGAAACTTAAAAACCTCTAAATGTAAGAACTTATAAAATGTAAAAACATCTCACATTTTAGAACTTAAATTGTAAAAACCTCTTGAACTCTTGAAATGTAATAAACCTCTTAAATTTAAGCATTCTTGAAGTTTAAAAACATCTAAAATTTAAGACGTTTTTAAATTTGATAAGTTTTTACATTGAGGTTTTTAAATTTCAAGAATTCTTAAATTTAAGAGGTTTATTACAATTCAAGAGTTCAAGAGGTTTTTACATTTTATAAGTTCTTAAATTTGAGATGTTTTTAAATTTTATAAGTTCCTAAATTTAAGAACTTATAAAATGTTAAAATCTCTTGAATTCTTGAAATGTAAATTTAAGAACTTATAAAATTGAAAAACCTCTCCAATTTAAGAACTCTTGAAAAAGACTTTTCTTGTACCGTTTAAGACTTTTTATGCCCTTAAATTTGACACAACTGAAATGAATATATTTTTAAGACCCTGATTAATGCACATGTGCAGCCACACAGTGTGTGTGTGTGTGTGTGTGTGTGTGTGTGTGTGTGTGTGTGTGTGTGTGTGTGTGTGTGTGTGTGTGTGTGTGTGTGTGTGTGTGTGTGTGTGTGTGTGTGTGTGTGTGTGTGTGTGTGTCTCACCGTGGCGGTGGGCTCCTCTATGATGCTGTCTATGCCGCCCGGCAGGTCTGGACCCCTCTGCAGTCTGACAGGAGAAAGCAGACGAGAGAGTAAAAACACAAAGCACTTCACACCAGAGAATGAACACGCTGAGCTCTGGACGGATGCACTTACGACTGTTTCCTCTTGCGCCCCCTTCTGGCTCCTGTGTGCATGTCTTCAGTCTGTGAAAGAGAACCAGGGTGATGCTGGGAAATGAACACTAGTGCACGGCTCAGAGCGCAGTAGACACTGCTGTGAATAAAGTCTGCAACATTACATCATGTTCTTATATTATTGTTATCTATTTATTTATTTTAATTAAAAAACCTTTCAGTTGTATAAATAAAGTTTAAATAAAAAGTATTATAACAAACAAAAATTTAAAAGTTGCAACTAAATAAAATGTATTAATATTAATTTAAAGCACTAAAATTAATAAAACTGAAATCAAATGAAAGCTAAAAAGGTATAAAAAAATAACAAAAGCACATAAAACTACTTAAAAATAAATAAAAGTAACAACGCTAAATGGAAATATAAAAAAACTAAAAAAGGGAAAGCACATAAAACGCTATATGAAACACAAACTATTAATAAATGCTAAAACAGTATATAAATAATAAAGTAAGTCCAGACGCCCTGATCACACTCACCCTCACTTGCTCTGCGTCTCTGATGTCATCGACCGCCCTCTCGCCCGGACTCAAATATCCCTGCGGCCTTCGTCCATCCCCACCCTCATCTGCATCCTCCTCGCCATTGTCTCCTCTTCCATCTGTTCCCGAACCGATCCCGTTGCTATAGAGACACACTTTGGCCGACCCATCCGTCTTGGCTTCCTCCATGAAGGCGGGATGCAGCGGGGCGTCTGTCAGAGCGTCCGCCCCCGCCGGTCTGCAGGGCGGGGGTGTCAAGGGGTCCTCGCTGAGTTTGGGTGTGCCGCGGGCCGGAGACTGGGCCATCTCCATGCCGAGGCGGGACAGGTCCGGGTTGTGGACCGAGCACGCCCGGCGCGGGCTGAGGGACGGAGGGGCGCTGGCTTGCTGGAGGAGGGGCGGCAGCTCTGGGTAGGAGAGAGGCGTGGAGTCCGAGCCGCCCTCAGCACCGCGCTCACTCACCTGCAGGAAGGACGTGTAGATGGTGTCCATGAAGGAACCGTACGGGTCAAACAGCCCCGTGCCCGAGCCCTCTCTGTGCTGCACAGGAGTCGGGACCGGGTTCAGCAAGGAATCCTGGGATACCGGTGGAAGATCTTCTTGTGACGCAGGGGTCTGATGCTTCTCTCCCATGAGCGCGGGCGTCATCGTCAGCTGAGGAGGAGAACATACAATAAACACCTGCATTCTTCTGATTTAAAGGCTTAAATGTGACTCTAGTCATAAGGGTTCATTTTTTAAATGGAGATGTATACGTCATCTGAGAGCTGAATAAATAAGCTTCCCATTGATGTGTGGTTTGTTAGGATAGGACAATATCTGAACAATTTAAATATTGAGAGAATCTCCTTTAAAGTTGTCCAAATGAAGTCCTCAGCAATGCATATTACTACTACTAATACATTTACGGTAGGACATTTACTAAACATCTTCATGGAACATGATCTTAATATCTTAATGATTTTTGGCATAACAGAAAAATGGATAATTTTGACCCGTGCGATGTATTGTTGCCCCAGATATACCCGTGAGACGCAGGACTGGTGTTGGGCTCCAGGGGCACAGATCAGTCTAAATCGTTATAAATTGAGCCCAACACATGAATTTCATTATGGGAATCATAACTATTCAGCAGATTTTAATGCACGTCATGAAGTGGGTCGAGTGCAGGCTGAGAATTGCTACTGAGAAATATAGAAAAAAAACATGCAATAATTATTTTATATTTTATTTGGTATATACAGTCAAACCAAAACTTATTCAGACAGTTTTCTCACATTAGCACAGTTTATTAATCGCTATCGTTTATAAAATGGTAATAAAATATGACAAACTCAAGAGTTAAACTGAACAAACTCATCTTGATAACGTCAGATCATTTTGATACACTCTAAAAAATGCTGGGTTAAAAACAACCCAAGTTGGGTTAAAATGGACAAACCCAGCAAATGGGTTGTTTTAAGCAAGCATTTAACCCAACCGCTGGGTTAAAACAACCCATTTACTGGGTTTGTCCATTTTTAACCCAACTTGGGTTGTTTTTAACCCAGCATTTTTTTTGTAAGAGTGTAGAAAGGGATGTAATGCATTACAATCAGCTGTTAGATTTAACTACACGATTAGATAATACCAGTTCAGCTCGACCAATGAGCAAGCAATGCTTCATTTAGTTCAGTCTGTGGGGTCAAAGGTCACATTAGCAATTAAAGAACAAACACTTCAGCAAAACATGATCAACTCAAAGTGTCTGGATCATTTTTACTGGTCAGTATGAAGAGGTTTTGGGTATAATATGTCTCAGTTTGCTTTATTTAGCTCTCCTCACATCAGAAATGAGCTTTAGTGTCCTCACACTAGAGAAACATTATATATTTTCAACACTGATAATAATCATAAATGTGTGTTGCTCATCAGATCCTCATATGAGAATGATTAGTGAAGGGTCATGTGATATTCACACAGAGAACAGCTGATCTACACTGGAGGAATATTACACTAGCCGTGTTGCCATTAAGTATTTGCGCAAAACTTTTGCGATATTTTCTGAATGTTTTTAATTTCCATTAACCAATGTTATGCAACCTTTTTTTTGTGAGAAGTCATTCAAAAAATGATGCCACATAAGTTAGTAGGTTTATGTGTACCCCAGCCACATATCCATTATTTAATAAATTAAAATTTAAAGAGCAAAATGTTTGAATTTGCATGGTGCTAACAAGTTTTGTTATTTTTATTTAAACCATTTCGTTATTTTGGCTTGAAATTTCATTTGTTGAAAATATGCTGAATTTAGAAATGCTTTTTAAATGAAAAACTTTGCGTTTAATAAACAAAATACATTTTTGAAATTAAGACGGCGTTTGGACAAAATAACCCGTTCCCTTAATCCACGGCCCTTGTTATTGTGAGTCTAGGCCTACACAAATAAAAGTAGACCGTTTGTAGTTTATCATATGTCTTGCACTTATATCTGTGTGGATAAAAATGACGCAGTACTGGGAGAGGCTTGAGCGGTCATAAAGGAAAATATCCATCAGAATGGGTCGCGCCGGCGCTTTCCTCAGACTGAGGGTTATAGAAAATGCAGCCTATATTGTTTCGTAGTTAGGCTATGTTCAACTATTAGCCTATAATATTATTATTTTTTAAATTTCATATGTTGATTATGAAACGTGAGCACCTTCTACGCAAACCTTGGCAATAGAATCGCCATTGGCTAGTAGCCTAATTATTATTATTATTTTTTGTTTTGTTTAGTCGCCAGACTGATAAAGGCTACTTTATAGAGGTGGGAATCACAGGTCAACACACGGTATGATAATATCACAATATTTTGCCCACAAAAACGATATATCACGATACCATTGATTCTATGACAGACGATATATTGCACGATATATCACGATATCATTGTGTAAATGGAAAAAAGCTTCAAAAAAAGTAATATGATCATGTATTTCATTATTAAAACTAAATAATTGAATCTTATTAGAGCTATAGCATTAAAGTACTGTAAGTGCATATAAAAACAGCCACGAGAGAACAGTTTCTGTGACTAAATGATTTATAATAAAGAAAGTTATAACTTTCTCCAACTTATTCATAGCAACAACATTTCATATTTGGAAATTGCAAAATGCACACATTACTAAAAATTAGAAAAAAAACCCAGTATAAAACCTTATATAATAAAATATGGTCACATTTGAGTACCAAGTGCATTAACCAATCAGGAGCCGGCTTGATGCAGTCACGTGATGAGAAACCCTGCATAATTAAAAATACTGATATTTTGTCACTAAATGTAGTTTTAATGCTTTTCAGTTGATAATGTAGTTGTTTAAAGCGAAAATATGTGGTTTATTTATAAAGACAGCGCCAATTTCAAAAAATTAATAATAATCTTTCGTTTTGGAGTTGTGAGATCCAGGCGATTTATGACATTTTTCTCCCGGAGCACCTTGAATGTGCGTCTATTTCGCTTCAAATGGATTCAAAATGTTCACGTGTCGAACTAGACGCGTTGACGCTGTATTCGCGTTCGGTGAAGCGCCACCACATGAAGTCTGGGGGTACTGCCCCTCCGGGAAGCCAAAGCGGTAAACAGCCACAATGTATATATACATTTAAATATTCTAGACAGCGTATCGATAACGTCTCGCGGCCGAAAAATATCGCGATAAATCGGCATATCGATTTTTTGTCCCACCCCTACTACTTTATATTATAGACCTACTTTTATACTAATATATCTAGTATAGGAACATGGAAGTGTGACAAAGGCACGTAGTATAGACTATATAAATGTGGATAAAGGGTTATTTTGTGCACATCAGTATACAACATATGTCCTTATTATGAGCGAATATATATCGTTTTAACGAGAAAAATATGCCGTTTTAACACCTTCGAGAATACAGCTATTAGTTTTTACGACATATCTCGTTATTACGAAAAAAAAGATGTTGTTACAACATAATTGAGTGGAAAAAATAATATGCAGGCTTAGCCCTATGTGGCACCAATGCGATTTTCCATTGCAGTTTTGCGAAAATGTCCTTTTTCGAATTGCCGGAAAAACCACCTCATGCAAGCGTAAAAGCTTTTTTTGCGATATATGGGAGTTTTTGCGAAATTGACGCGTTTCCATTAAGCGTATTTTCAATTCGCAATTTGAAGAGTAATGTAAACGCGGCTGCGGTTACTGTGGTAATGATCAGAATAAAGCAGTGGTGTTTACCTGCAGGCAGGCGAGCGGGTTGAGCGCCGTCTGGTTCTGTGTGAGAGGAACGCCCAGAGACGGGCCCTGAGGAAGCAGCAACGGCCCCGCTCCAAGTAAACTATGAAGGCTGCTGATGTTTCCCAGAGCTGTGAGGTCACCTGAGGCACAGAGAAACACATCATAAGGATATCAGCTGAAGCGGATCAAGGCAAGCATCACCACGTCACGTCACAAGAGACTGCATTTATAGCCACGCATGAAATCAATTCCTTAGGTTTTGTCAAAATTCAGCTTTTTTCCATTTGAATTTTTCTGGATTTGATTAAATGTTAGTTATCGAAAAGCATGCCTAATTACTTTAAGCGCGCGCACACGCACACACAAAAACAGTATCATGAAATATTATTAATATAAATGTATGCTATATATTCAGATTTATTTTTCCTAAATTCCACTTAAGTTTGTCTGGATCCCATTTGAATGGTTTAATGACATTTTAACAATAATAATAATAATAATAATCTATTGAATTAATAAAACTGTAACAACTTAGTAACAACTTAATAAAACATTTTTTAACAATAATACAGCCTTCATTCACACAGAGACGAAAAACAAAAAATAGAACATTAAATAAAATGAAAGTTTTATTTGAAGCATTAAAACGACTAAATTAAAATTAAAGCTAAAAAAATTGAAAAAACTTGACAAAATGATTGAACTTAAACAAAAAATTTAATAACTAACCAACATATTGAACATTTTTTTATTAAAAGTCCCTCAATTTATTAAAACATTAAAACAAAAGTTATGAAATATTATTAATATAATTTATGAAATATATTCCAGTTTATTTTTCCTAAATTCAACTTTAATGGAGTAATTGCATTTTAACAATAATAATAATAATAATAATTTAAAAAACTCTAATCAATTGAATTCATAAAACTCTAACAACTTAATAATTTATGATTTTTTTTAACAATAATAGGGCCTTCATTCACACAGAGACACACAAAACAGTATAAAATGAAATACAAAAAATAGAAACACAAATATAAAATTTGGCAACTAAATTAAATTAAATAAGCTGAAATAAAATTAATGCTAAAAATATGCAAAAAACACATAAAAAAATGACTAAAGCACAACAAAATGATTGAAAAACTTGAACTAAAATTTTAATTAAAAAGTTAAATAAAAAAAATAATTAAAAGCTGACTTAAATATTAATAAATATTATAGCATATAATTAAATGTATTAAAAGTCCCTCAATTAATTAAAAGTTAAAAAGTTATATGAATTATTAATATAATGTATTAAATATATTTCTAAAAGTTTCTACAAAAGTTTATTAAAATTTTAACAATAATAATGATATTTTTTTAAATTATTATTACAAAATAACTGGAACTTAAACGAAGGCTAACTAAAAATATTAATAAATACTATAATAGTAAATAAATAAATGTATTTAAAGTAAATTTGTTTTATTAATAATGTTAATAAAAGTCTGGTTTATTTTTCCTAAATTCCACTTAAGTTTTTCAGGATTCCATTTTAATTAAATTTTAACAATAATAATAACCGTGACAAAAACTCTAATCAACTGAATTCAAACAACGGTAACTACTTATTAATTTTTTTACAATAATAGGGCCCTTCATTCACTCAGAGACACACAAAACATGCATATTTAATATTTCAATAGTCTTTTTGAGCTTTAATATTCACAGACACCAGTCCATATCCTCACTTGAGGTCCAGCCCTACTTATGATTTATTCATCCAGAATTTGCCAAATTGTACAGTAAATTCCCTTTTTGTGACTGGATTCTGAAATTATAGGGCCCTAATTATAGACACACAAAAATAAGATGCGTTTTCCCCTTGCATTGTTAGAAGGCAATACATGGTCCATCCAATGGGAATGAAACACATGAACAGGATGAAGAAACCCTCATCAGTGAGAGAGTACCTGGCAATGAGACCTTCTCACTTCTGATTAATGACAGAGCTCCACGTCAGCAGTTCTGCACTGAGACCACGCAAGAGCAATGTCACTGCTGTGGCCGAACTTTATCTAAGAAAAAACACTCAGGCCGGTTTCACTTTCCCGACTTCTCTCGTCCAGCAGTCAGTCTGAATGAGCCGGCCGAGATGTGAGCAGAGAGACGTCGATATAAAACATCACATTAATGCCGAGCTATAAACCCTTCACTCCCAAAACTGCAGCTCTACGGGAAACGGGAAAGAACTGCGGAGCAGAGAATCAAACCAGGAGGAAACTAGCAATCGTTGCTGTTTCGCATCTCAACTCAAGCACTGATATTTCAGCTTTTTTAATACATTATAACATATAATATGCAGAAAAAAAGTATGATGGAAAGCGATATATTTCACAAATAGCTGAAACTAATTATTTTATACTAAACTATTTTTTTTAAAGAAAATGTGCATTACAAATTGACACAGTAGGGGAAGCAAACACAATTATAATCAATAAATTTAAATACATTTTTTGAAATTGAGATTTATACATAACTGAACGCTGAGTAAATACTCTTTCAAAAGATGCAAAATCTGGAATCTGAGGGTGCAAAAAAATCTAAATAAATATTGAGAAAATCTCCTTTAAAGTTGTCCAAATTAAGTCCTTATCCATGCATATTACTACTTATAATACATTTATGATATATTTACAGGAGGACATTTACAAAATATGGAACATAAATATCCTAATGATTCTTGGCATAAAAGAAAAATGGATAATTTTGACTCATACAATGCATTGTTGGCTATTGAGATTATGACTGGATTTGTGCTCCAGAGTCACATTTATGGATTAAAGCTGCACTATGTAACATTTTTGCAGTAAAATATCCAAACCCCACTAGACCAGTGTTATTGTTCAGATGAGTACTTACAATATCCCAAATGTTTCCAACTATTTGTAAACTGTGAGAAATTGCTATTTTAACCAATGAACCGGGACGTGTGAGGGCGTGGCCTGTCAGTGACATCATATCTGCGTTACCGTCGGTTACCGGTGTTATTCTGCAGAAGCGCTTTACTCACTGCAGTGTGAACACGTGTCAGCCGGAGCGAACGCACAGAGTAACGGCAGAACATCATTAACACACTCAGGTGTGTGTGATGTGATAAAACTTCGGGTCCTAAAATATCAATGATAATCAATGAGCGAAACAGATGTTTAATTAGCGTTTCTCCGATGTCATGTTTTAACTGTGTACAGCGTCAATTTACAACGTGGATAAACGACACCAGTTAAACATGTCAGCTGAGTGGACACTAGATCTAACATTCATTTCTTGATTTTAATCCATAATGATACGGTTTCTTAAATTTAAAATCTTTCAGTCTGTTCTGTTTTCTGTTGATGCATGAACATTTGTAGCACGCCATCCAACCTGTTAGTGATGTCTTCATTATTTACTGAATGTTTGAATAAATCATGTCATGATAAAGAAAGTTATTGCAGTTTATTGTCATTTAAATATTTATATTTCACCAACCAACTGGAGGAGAAACAATTGTTAATTTTTATGTGGAATTTGTTTATTCGTTTATTTATTTTTGTTATTTGTTTCAGTCCAGAATTTTCATTTCAGTGCATCCCTAAAATTAAACACTTATTTTATTTAATCTAGTTGCCAAGGCAACATTTCTCATTTAGTTAAGGCCGGCTCGCCTTCTTCCCATAGTGCATCCTGGGGCCATGTGTTCCCCAGGTAAGCCACACACACACACCCGGCCATCCACGTGATGTAAAAGAACACGTGATCATCAGACCAGGCCACCTTCTTCCATTGCTCCGTGGTCCAGTTCTGATGCTCACGTGCCACTGTTGGTGCTTTCGGCGGGGTCAGGGGTCAGCATGGGCACCCTGACTGGTCAGCGGCTATGCCGCCCCATACGCAACAAACTGCGATGCTCTGTGTATTCTGAGCCCTTTCTATCAGAACCAGCATTAACTTCTTGAGCAGTTTGAGCTCCAGTAGCTCGTCTGTTTGATCGGACCACACGGGCCAGCCTTCGCTCCACACGTGCATCAATGAGCCTGGGCCGCCCATGACCCTGTGGCCGGTTCTCCACTGTTCCTTCCTTGGAGCACTTTTGATAGATCCTGACCACTGCAGACCGGGAACACCCCACAAGAGCTGCAGTTTTGGAGATGCTCTGACCCAGTCATCTAGCCATCACAATCTGGCCCTTGTCAAACTCGCTCAAATCCTTACGCTTGCCCATTTTTCCTGCTTCTAACACATCAACTTTGAGGACAAAATGTTCACTTGCTGCCTAATATATCCCACCCACTAACAGGAGCCGTGAGGAAGAGATCATCAGTGTTACTCACTTCACCGGTCATAATGTTATGCCTGATCAGTGTAAATAAAGATGACTTGACTAATTATTTAACATTAACAAGGGTTAATAAATGTTGTAAAAATATATTTCCCATATTAAGTTAATGAAAATACAATTGTTCAATGTTATCTCACAGTGCATTAACTAATGTTACCAGATATAACTTTTGATTTTAATGATGTATAAGTATTTGGGTTAAAGCCTGATCCACTTACCAAGAACCCCAGGGGCGAGTAGATGCGGCAGGAAATGAGGTGTCTGGGTGTTGTTCTTGTCCTGCTCAGCCAGGGGGTCACACACTTCTGACCCCGAGGTGGAGACCAGAGGGCCGCAGGACACCGAGGTAGAAACTAGAGCAGGGCTGGACAGAGTCTCCTAAAGCCACACAGAATCATACGTGTATTGCACAAGATGCATGTACTATATTCCATATGAAAATACCATGAGGAAAATTAACAATAACCCAGAGTACAAGGATTCCCAAACTTTTTCTGATATTTGACCCCTGCAATTTAGCACTGGCAATCTGAGTGAGGAAATGTGCATGTGATATTGACAAAATATTATATCTCAATATTTTCTGGGATTGATATTCTTGATGATATTTTGCTGAGTGCGTTAATTTGGAAAGCTGACTCCTAAAGTTTTTGATATTCTTCAGTGTTCACAGCGGTGACAGAAATAATCTTTTCCAATGGGTTTAAATTGATTTTTACGTTTTATGGGCATTTTTTCCGTAATTAAATGTATGCATCATCTTTTGTATCAAATTCTTACATTTAATCAGAATAATAAGACAAAATAGGGCTGTTACTGATCTAATGAAATCAATATCAACTAAAATTATATTTCTAATGCTGAGGAAACACAGAAGCTGCATCTGAAGTGGCATTTAGATTCTCTGGCTATCACCAGACCAAGCTCAGTTTAAGGTTGAACACTGGTCTGGGGTCTGCTCTGTATTTCCTCCTGCACAAGAGGCGTGATCAACGGGCATAGTTCAAATGACTGTATGCTATTGGATAGTCCTTCAGCCAATCGGACCACAAGAGGCGTGATCAACGGGCATAGTTCAAATGATTCTGTACGCAATTGGATAGTCCTTCAGCCAATCAGACCACAAGAGGCGTGATCAACGGGCATAGTTCAAATGACTCTGTACGCAATTGGATAGTCCTTCAACCAATCGGACCACAAGAGGCGTGATCAACGGGCATAGTTCAAATGACTCTGTACGCAATTGGATAGTCCTTCAACCAATCGGACCACAAGAGGCGTGATCAACGGGCATAGTTCAAATGACTCTGTACGCAATTGGATAGTCCTTCAACTAATCGGACCACAACGGGCGACGACCCATCGCTTCTCTATCCGTCATCGTGTTAAACCTGCCAGGCGGATAAGCCAGTCTGTGATTGGTTCCCGAAAAAGTGTAACAGAAGCAGTAGAAATGAATCTACAGGTTTCCAGATTGAGCTGCAGGGCGAAATCAAATCGTGTAAATCACTTAATATTAACTTGTTGTTTATTGAACTGTTGTATAAACTTAATATCGCATTTGTATTGTATTTGTATAGTGTGATATTAACTATATTAAATGATATAAATATAAAAAGACATACAGATGTATTTTTGCCCATTTATCTTGAATATTGGGGGCATTATAAATGCTCAAGTGCACTAACCTACTAGTCTACTAGTTGTATAGTGAGGGACATACTCGATAACGTCAGATTGCACATCGTTTTAAATAGTGGTGGGCATAGATTCATCTCCTCCAAAATAAAAGTTTGTGTTTACATAATATATGTGTGTGTACTGTGTATAATTATTATGTATATATAAATACACACACATGCCTGTATATATTTAAGAAAAATATGTAATATTTATATATAAAATAATTATATTTATATATAAGATAAATTATATAAATATATAAACAGTATGTACATGCAAATATGTCTGAAATATATACATGCATGTGTGTGTATTTATATATACATAATAATTATACACAGAACGCACACATATATTATGTAAACACAAACTTTTATTTTGGATGAGATTAATCTAGATTAATCTATGCCCACCACTAGTTTTAAACAATATATATCACACACCCCTACCCTAAAAATTCAATATAAATTATATTTTGCATAAACAAAATTAAGCCTATTTTTATTTACGGGATATTTCACCCAAAAATTGAAATTCTGTCACCATTTACTCACCAACTTTCATGTCGTTCCAAACCCATAAGACACAAAATAACACATTTTTAATGGAAATGTCCTGTCCCTCCATTGAAGTAGCATTGATTATGGGTTAATAAATGGTGACAATTTTAATTTTTTGGGTGAACTATCCCATTAACATTAAAACTTTTTTTTGCAGTGTGAATTAACAAATTCTCAGTCAAAGTAATGCCAAACAAAATCACAAAATACAAATAGTTTTTCAAATTATAATTCGTTTTGCATTACAGTAAATGTATTATAATAGGCTGCTGACAATGTGAAGGTTGGGAGTTAAAATGTGCACAAGTGTCTTGAAAATATCATCAATGTGAAGAATATCATCTATTTTTCCCAGTTGATTTTAAGGTAACAAAATTACCCAGACATTTTGGGCCCTATTTTAACAACCTGAGCACATGACCTGAAGCGCAGGAGGTCTGAGGGTGTGTCCGAATCCACTTTTGCTAGTTTAACGACGGGAACAATGGTCTGCGCACCTTGTGCATGATCTAAAAGAGTCGTCCCTCGTCGCTTAATGAGTTATGAGTGTGTTTTGGGCGCAACGTTGAATAAACCAATCAGAGTCTTATCTCCCTTTCCCTTTAAAAGCCAGTTGTGCTCGCACCATGAGCGGATTGGCTATTTACATGGAGGAATATAGACACCCTCAACATGACGAGTCAGTTTAAATACATGTGTGTATGCCACGATTGGTTAATAAGTAGACAATTTTATTCTTCATCACTGCAAATAGGTCATTCTGAGACATGCAAATGACTATCCATTACGACATGTAGGCATTTTTATCTTTATGTGCACAATAATAATCTTTTACATTGTATTCCTTTAATTTTTTATATTTAAATGTGTGTGTAATAATCAGAGTGTGTGTGTTGTGCACCGCCTATAGGCTCATATTACTAACACACCCTTTAAATAACACAAATACTGCACTATTGACTGTAGAGCAGGTGTGTGTTGGTCAATGGTCAGTGGTTTTCAGTTCCTCACAATAGCAACGCTCCAACAATGCTCCTGAACACACCTGGTGTTCACACACACACACACACACACACACACACACACACACACACACACACACACACACACACACACACACACACACACACACACACACACACACACACACCTGGTGTTCAGACCAGACGCCCATGGGTGAACAGATGCGCCAGTGCATTTCATATTTAAACAACGTGGAGCTGGTCGTGAACATGAGAACTGCGTCTGGCTGAAACTAGTAAAAAACACTGGCGCCGCATTGTGCCGGTGTATGATAGGGCCCTACATATTTAAAGTTTTACATTTTGTATTATGACCTCACAAAACCCATGCATTTCCACCATCAACCTAACTGTGTACAGCATTCAGAGGCATGCAGACTGTATGTGCATGTGTAGCGAAGCATGCAACTGGTGTTAGCCAGTGTGTATACCTGAGAATGAGGCGGGGGGGATGGCGTGTGGTTGGGAAGGGGTTCGGTCTGGGCGAGAGCCGCGGCCAGCAGAGCGGGGTTGAGGGACAGGAAGGCGGGAGGGGGTGGAGTGAGAGGTGCGGAGAGAAGAAGCGACTGGCCATCTGCACTGGCCGCTAGAGTCTGAAGAGCCTCCAGGAGCCCCGGCCCCATCAGAACAGAGTCCAGCAGAGCAGGGGCTTTCTCCAGAGACACTCCGTCCGCAAAGACCTGCTGCTGTGGCGTAGAAAGCTCCAGGTTGAGCGCGGGCAAGGGCAGCATGGCGGCTGGATTCTGTCCGAGCAGCAAAGAAGCCATGAGGAGGGCTTGAAGCCCGGGGGGCTTTTCACCAGCTTCCACCCCTGCGACATGGGGCAGCGCTGGAGCCGAACCTGGTGGATTTAACAGGCTCACGAGGTTGAGAGGAAGCTCGCCCTGGTTCAGGACGTTGAGAGGAGAGCCCTGGCTCAGGAGGCCACTGGTTGGCTGGGGTTGCTGGGCTTGGGAGCCGCCCGTCCACAGCCCTAACGGCAGGGACCCGAGGAAGGGCGGAAGCAGGGAGGGCAGGCCAGCGTTGGAGGAGAGAAGCTGGAGGAGCTGTTCTTGGGTCATGAAGGGAAAAGCCTCTGCTAGCGGCAGGGAAACAGCAGGGTTAGAAAGATCGGATGACGAAGCAGCGGATAGAGAGAGGCTGTGATCGGGCTCACAACCACCCAGCAATCTTGTGTCCGAGTCCGGCTGATCCATTGTCTCTACAGGACCTGCCAAAAAAACACAAGTGTAAAACAGTGTAGAACAGATCACCCAAACTACAGGCTCTGGGGCCGGATTCAGGAAACATTCTTAAGAATTAAATCCGTCTTGTAAGGGGTTAGTTCACCCCAAAATGAAAATGAATAAAGGCATTCTCAAAATTGAATATAGGTTTCAGAATTAGGTGTGGTAAAATGGCTCGATAGGACCACCTACAAAATTTAAATTAAGGCCGTTCATGCAACGTTTCACGTAGGGCTGAAACGATTCCTCGAGTTACTCGAATTGAAAAAATCCTTGAGGCAAAATCACGACGCTTCGTTTAGTTCATTTAACTACACACGGATGTTGTAGAAATAAACATTTGTGTGTGTAAGGACTGGGTCTACGGTTCAGGTGGGTAAACATCCCAAAAATTGCAGGTGGATGAGAGAAATCAATAATGTGTTGATTTTAATTAAGACGCGGAACTCATTGCACGGTAAAACGCAATGAATGTGTCGCTCTTTAACTTTCGTTTTCAGCTCATGTCGAGATCAAAGACCGCAATGCGAGAGAGATTGGCATCAGCACTGCTAATATCATTTAGTCTCGCTATTTTTAAAAGAAGACAATGTGTGTTGAGCTTCAGGATACGACACTGAACATTTAGGTTTCATTTGCGGCAGCTGAGGAGATACGAGCAAACACATGAATGCGAAGGAGTTTGCAGCTTTGCACATGGATCACTGTCATTGTGATGTGTGTGAAATCTTTAATGAGAATTTATATATATACACTTGATAATATCTTCGAAATACACCATTAAAAATTTTCTCAAGGCTAGCCGCTCAAAACATCTGAACAAGCTGTAATGTGTGTGTGCGTGTTTGTGATGAGCAGCGCTCGTGCTTTCATTGATTTGTGTAATTTAAATCTCACACTTTAATCATATTTATAGCTACTAACTTATGATGAATATGATTAGCTCAAAATGTACATCTGTGTGCGATGCAGGCTACTTTATCTGAATTAAATACAAACTCATATCTTTCGCGTTTGCTCATGTTCCAGCGGTTACTCCTCCGTGTGATGTAGAGGTTGTCAACCCGTTTAGGTTATTCAAAACGTGTAAGTTCGCCAAAGAAGATTTGTTTTAAAGCAATACTTCAGTGTAGCTAATGTGTGACGATTGCATCGCGCTTACACTGAGGATTTGAGACGATCGGGTGCGTATGGATGGGTTGTTTTTAACAGCGGATTCGGTGACGTTACAGCTGACCATCTCTACTCTTGTTCTTATTTCAAGTTTCCTTCCTGTCCAATATTTTTTCTTCTTACAAAAGCCACATCCTTCAGAAGACAGTAAAGGCTTATGTCATGCCTGAACCGAAGCTGAAACTTTAAAGTTAAGTTGGACAACATACATGCAATGTTTAGGCATTATTGCTATTTATATTAATATTATTTTGGTTTATTAGTTGAAGGTTTAGTTTTAGACTGAACTATGTTTTCCTTTTTAAAGTAATTTGAAAGATTTTTTATAATATGGCAATTGAATGCATTAAAATGGGTTATTTTCAGTTATTAATGTATGCAATTTCACCAATAAAACTTTATTTTCCTAAAAAGAAAACAAATTAGATGTTAATTTTAAGATACCTGTCTTGTTTTCTCATATATATTTAGGGCCCGGGCACCGATGGTGTGAGGACCCTATTGGATTTACTCCGTTTATTATTATTATTGTGGCGAAAAGTACCAAGCATGCTATTAAATATGTTAAAACACACAACACTTGGCTAAATGCTAATGTATGTCTTTGTTTTCCTAAAGCCACCAGTGGCATGGGTGCAAGGGCCCTTCATCGCTGCTTGCTACTTCAAATTTTTCAAGAATCTCACTTTTTACGCCCTTCTTAAGAAGAAATCAAGCCCAAGGTGTAAAAATGCCCCAAGAAACACAAGATAAGAAGTCTTACCTTTACTTTCCACAACTTGGTTGTGATTTGACTGGTTAATTTGGTAGGTGTGGTTGTGGTCAGGGCAGGTCTCTGTCGTTTTAGACCCACAACTTTTCTCCGGGAATGAGGGCAAGCAGGAGGATGAGGACATGTGGTTCATCATGCTCAGAATTGAACTGCTGAGGTCCGGCGTCGTGCCCGCGTGGGGCTGGCTCAAGTTCAAGATGGTGTTGCTGGAGGTTGTTTTGAGGTTCATGGTTGTTTCGTCACCCATCAAAGTAAAGGCTTGGGATTGGGGCAGCTGGGTAGGAGTTTCAGGCATGGGCACTGCGCTTTGGGGTTGAGGTTGCGGGATGGGGTTGTGTACGCGTAATGAGGACTGTCCTTCGCAGTGGGGCGTCTGTGGAGTTATGGGTCTGGGTGAAGAGGGCAATGTGTGTGTGTGCCTGTTTCCAGGCGTGGCAATCGCGCCGATGGGCTGCTGGGTTGCACTCTGCATGCTAAGAAGCTGAAGCAGGGCGGAAAGTGGCTGGGATGGAGATGGGAGGGAATTAGCAAGCTTTCTGCATTCCTCCGAATCCTGCAACCTGTTCGAGAAGGAGGCATTCGGAGGAGCGACAGATAGCCGGTGGTTTTCTGAGTGAGATACGGGGGGAGAAGGTGGCGAAAGGCATGGGGAGATGAGCAGCGGCGGCACGGATAGATCTCCTGCAGTCCGACCCAACTGGGAGTCTTTAAGCACGCTCAAAACGGTGGGCGAATGCCTCTGCCGTTTGCGCCGCAAGTTTTTCTCAGCGACAGCAGGCGAAGCCGGGGAAAGGGAAGGGGAGTGCGGGAGCAACAGGGCGGTGAGGGACTGTGCTCTGGCGGAAGTAGGGTGGACGCTACTGTTTAAAGTGCTAATCAATACCTTTGACTGCTGCTCTTTGTCCAGGCCGGTAAGAGGAAGTGCAGCCAGCGCATCGGCTGCATTGAGCTGGCTTGGGGTTTTCTGGTTGGCCAGCTGGGCTTTAGCTGCAGCGGAAAGGAGGTTGCTGGCCGGGAAAGAGTTATTGACGTGGCTCTTTTGCTGGATCTTTTGTTGGTTGAGAATCTGTCCTAGTGGAAGCCCGAGCAGTTCTGGGCCTTGAGCAGAACTCAATCCGTTCCTCTTGTCACCAGCGTTGGGATGCACCAGCGACAAGGCTTGCGACATCTGATGGCTGCTTTGGTTAGCATTGGAGCCGGTACTACAGTCTTTGTAGTGCTGCAGAATCCCCTCTAAGCGACTACACGGACTGGAAGGCGCAAGAGGAAGCTTGGGCGAAGAGGCCTGCAACGGTTTGACTCCCTGGATGAAGACAGACCCGTGCTCCGAGAGCGAGGATGTGGAGGAGTGGCGAGAGCGCTGATGAGGTGAGAAGGTGTCTAGGGACCGTGAGGGTGATAGAGGAGAGGGCGACTTCACACTCGCTCCCTGTGAATGTGGCGGAGCTGCTCGACCACCCAGAGCTACGGATGAAGAGGGGGACAAGGAAAAGGAGTTGGAAGGGTCTGGAGGATGCACATGTGTGTGTACACTTGGTTTTGCATTGCTTGGAGAAGCAGGGTTATGCACTGTCCTTTGGGAGAGCGGTGGATGAGGGCTCCACTGCTGTTTCGCATAAGCAGGCATGCAGCCCACTGGCGTTTGGGGCTTCTTTAAAGGGGAACCCTGTTCTGGAGGTCGTGAAATAGGGGCGAGGTTAACGGAACCGTTTTGCAGAACAGAGCGAGAAGAGGACAGAGGAAAGCCAATGTTAGATTTGGGCTGGTTGTGCCTTAGCTGAGGGTAAGTGCAGTGAGTGCCGTCTCCATGAGCCGCCATTGGTCCTCTCAGCTCTCTGCCGTCCACTGAGCAAACAACACCTCCTTAAACAAACAAGCAGACAACACGACTAGCCTTACTGAAGAAAGCGGACCTTAAAGGGTTAGTTCATCCAAAAAATGAAAATTAGCCCATAATTTACTCTCCCTCAAGCCATCCAAGGTGTATATGACTTTAGTAAAATATCCTGGCTCTTCCTAGCTTTGTAATGAGAGTGAATAATACTTTAGATTTTGCATCCATCCACCATAAAAGTAATCCATACAGCTCTAGTGGTTAAAGGATTAGTTCACTTTTAAATCAACTTTTGCTGATAATTTACTCACCCCCATTTCATCCAAGATGTCCATGTCTTTCTTTCTTCAGTCAATAGTAAATTAAGGTTTTTGATGAAAACATTCCAGGATTTTTCTCCTTATAATGGACTCAATGGAGCCCAAACGGGTCAAGGTCCGAATGACAGTGCAGTGTTTCAGTGCAGCTTCAACGGGCTTTAAACCACACCAGGCGATGAATAAGGGTCTGCTCTAGCAAAACCATCGGTCATTTAAAAAAGAAAAAAATTCAGAAGTTTAAGTTTTATAAGCACAAATGTTCGCCTGTGATATGTGACATCACGTGATACGCAGTTACGTTGAAAAGGTCACGCGTGTCGTAGGAGTCTGTGTTTACAAATGTGCGGAAGGACGATTGAAAATCGCCCAACATTGTTGTTTTACCTTTTAACTCCTTATTTTGTAAACGGCGTTTGACTCAGTATGTGCACATTCAACACTGACTCTTTTCAACGTAACTGCGTATCACGTGACGTCACATATCACAGAACGGAGCAAGGCGAACATTTGTGCTTATAAAACTTACTTAAATGTTTTTTTTTATAACCGATGGTTTGGTTAGATCAGACCCTTATTCATCGTCTGGTGTGGTTTAAAGCCCGTTGAAGCTGCACTGGAACTGTCATTCGGACCTTGAGCCGTTTCGGCTCCATTGAGTCGATTATAAGGAGAAAAATCCTGGAATGTTTTCATCAAAAACCTTAATTTAATATCCACTGAAGAAAGAAAGACATGGACATCTTGGATGACATGGGGGTGAGTAAATGATCAGCAAAAGTTTATTTAAAAGTGAACAAATCCTTTAATAAAGGCCTTATAAAGCGAAGAAAAACATCCATATTTATAACTTTATAAACTATAATCACTGACTGGCTTCCGGTAACGGCTGTACGTGAGTCTAGTTCCGCAGTGACGTATTGACGGACGACAGAGGATAGAGAAAAACAGAACACCGGTCATGAATTAGACGTCTAAAACGAGAATTTTTAAATATACATGTGGGAGGAGCTTGAGCTTACGCTACTCCTACATCCTACAGCATACTAACCGTCAGTACATTTTATCGTGGTGTATCGTGTAACCGGTAAACGTCCCATCCCTAGGTACAAGTATGAAATTCGGTACACACATGTAACAGCCCAATACCTACTAAAAAGTCCCTGGGAGCTAAATCTAAAAACCCTTTTTTGAATTTTCTCTACAATATTTAGGCATGTTTTTGCCATTTCTAGACATGTTACTTTAACAAACTCCTCCTAGAGATTTAATCAGAACAACATTATATTTGGTCAGTCTAATCTAAAGGCCTTTGTGACGTTAAATTGTGAAGATCTTGAGTTTTCGCTGAAGGGCGTGTCCGTGGCGGCCTCACAAAGTTCGATGCTTCGCCATGAAACAGGAAGCTGTTGTTACTCAGGCATACAATATCCGATCTGCCCCAAACTTCACATGATTGCTAAGAGTCCTAGCATCGGGTCAGAGGTCACTCTTCCACCAGAACTAGACTTGTGTACGGCCGTTACCGAAACCAGTGATTATAGTTTATAAAGTTATAAATATGTATATTTTTCTTCGCTTCAGAAGGCCTTTATTAACCCTCTGGAGTCGTATGGATTATTTTTATGATGGATGGATGCACTTTTTTGGGCTTCAAAATCCCAGGTACCATTCACTCCCATTGTAAAAGGTTTAATTAAGGTAAATTTAAGACCTTTTTAAGACTATTTAAAGAAAATTTAAGGAATACATTGAAGTGGAAATCACATGCCATTATGTTTATTATAAATTTGTAGGAAGCACACAATGAGTTGTACAGTAAGACTTTAACGTTTGAAAATACTATTTACAGCAGATCTTTACAGATAACTTTGTTTATTATTTAGACAAAAAAATAGCCTCAATGTTTAAGATATATTGGGAAATCTTGTGAAAGTGATTTTATGATTAAAACAAGAACAAATATCTGCAAATGGGTTCATAAAAATCAACTCAATTCAAGTAATTTTCATAGCCATTGACAGATATTTGTTCTTGTTTTAAGCATAAACTCACTTAATTTAGTTCAATACCATGGCATTCAATTAAGACATTTTAAAGCCTTAGAATAAGGCCCGTGGAAACCCTGTGGGAAGAGCCAAGATATTTTTTAATACAACTCATGAGAAAGTCATATACACCTAGGATGGCTAGAGGGAGAGTAAATTATGGGATATTCTTGGGTGAACTAACACTTAAAGGAGAGGTATAGTTTCTATAAAGGCTATTGGGAATGCTTGTTTTACAAGCTAACATAGAACCAGAGTGGATTTTCGTTTTTTTGTGACACTGAACAACAGAAGAATCAATAACCATTCCAAACCGGTCAAAATGCATTTAAGTTAATAAACATAAAATAAGCATATGCATAAGTATTCAAGTCAATTTAAGAATGGTGCCGTCACCAGTATACTTAAGAGCAGAGTCTGGCTTAAAACTAAACTTAATTCAGACTCCCAGTTGGCTTCAATGTCTCAAACATGCCTTCTAGCAAAGTGTAGCTGTATCACATGACATCCTTTAACTCTCCTATAAAGCTGTGACTAAACCAACAATTCACAGACCAATGACAAACTTTAAATCCACTGTGATTCAATGCTGGAAAGCATGAAAAACTCAAAGGGGGTGAATACTTATAGTTAAATCACATTCTGGCATGGCTAATACACTTGAGCTATTGTAAGGCTTTTTTTTTACTAAACTTAAACTTAGTGGTTGCAGTTTATTTGTTAAATAAACATTTAAAATACTGTGAACTGGATACCGAAGATGAACTCTGACTGCCTGCATGCTTTAGCCAAATGTAATCATTTGAATGGGTAATATTTGGACAAAATATTGAGAAAAATCTTCCCTCCGTGAGCACAATCAGGGTTAATAACTGCAATTTACTACTTTTAACCATTAAAGGAATATTCTGGATTCAATTGAACATGCTGTTGATTACTACAGACAATCATTTTTCACAAATTGTAAAAACAAACCAAAATTGTGTCAACTGCAATGCACTTTTAACATGTCATGTCACAGAACCTGGGAAATTTCTTGTGTTGGAATAATGTTGTGTATTAAGATGCAATACCTGTGGCTTGAGCCGGTGGCGGGAGTTGGGAGGGTTGCATGCTTTGGCATAACGCTGCCATGGCATCAACTTTCCTGCGATGGTTACAGAGTTTGGTCATGTCTTCCTCTACTTTACTCGAATGATGACCAGGAGCTTGGACCATCGCAGCAGGGTCAAAATTAAAGACCTGCATTGATTTCAAAAGGACGTTTATTTAAATGCATGCGATAAAGTTGCAGTCTCTGTTCAGAATTGATGCCACTGTTATTATTTCTGAAGTGTGCATTATTTCTACGGGACACAGTGAGAAACGTCCTGTATGCATGGAATACCTGGATGATCTACCAGTTGGGATTTTAAAAGTCTCCTTAAAATAATCAGGTTTATTTCTAAAATGATAAGTAGACACTGAGGCTAAATAAAACATTGCAGTTTATCGTTTTATAAAATCACATACTAATAAACAAAGTTTGCAATCAGCAGTACTAGTATTTCATTCCAAACATACACCAATCAGGCATAACATTATGAGCACCTACTAGACCTCTGAAGGTGTGCTGTGGGATCTGGCACAAAGATGTTAGCAGCAGGTCCTTTAAGTCCTGTAAGTTGCGAGGTGGGGCCTCCATGGATCGGACTGGTTTGTTCAGCACATCCCACAGATGCTCGATTGGATTGAGATCTGGGGAATTTGGAGGCCAAGTCAACGCCTCAAATTCGTTGTGCTCCTCAAACCATTCCTGAAGCATTTGTGCTTTGTGTCAGGAGCATTATCCTGCTGGAAGAGCCACAGCCACCAGGGAATACCGTTTCCATGAAAGGCTGTACATGTCAAAGTAACATCCCCATGGATGGCAGGACCCAAGGTTTCCCAGCAGAACATTGCCCAAAGCATCACACTGCCTCCGCCGGCTCGCCTTCTTCCCATAGTGCATCCTGGGGCCATGTGTTCCCCAGGTAAGCCACGCACACACACCCGGCCATCCACGTGATGTAAAAGAACACGTGATCATCAGACCAGGCCACCTTCTTCCATTGCTCCGTGGTCCAGTTCTGATGCTCACGTGCCACTGTTGGTGCTTTCGGCGGGGTCAGGGGTCAGCATGGGCACCCTGACTGGTCAGCGGCTATGCCGCCCCATACGCAACAAACTGCGATGCTCTGTGTATTCTGAGCCCTTTCTATCAGAACCAGCATTAACTTCTTGAGCAGTTTGAGCTCCAGTAGCTCGTCTGTTTGATCGGACCACACGGGCCAGCCTTCACTCCCCACGTGCATCCATGACCCTGTGGCCGGTTCTCCACTGTTCCTTCCTTGGAGCACTTTTGATAGATCCTGACCACTGCAGACCGGGAACACCCCACAAGAGCTGCAGTTTTGGAGATGCTCTGACCCAGTCGTCTAGCCATCACAATCTGGCCCTTGTCAAACTCGCTCAAATCCTTACGCTTGCCCATTTTTCCTGCTTCTAACACATCAACTTTGAGGACAAAATGTTCACTTGCTGCCTAATATATCACACCCACTAACAGAAGCTGTGAGGAAGAGATCATCAGTGTTTAGTCATAATATTATGCCTGATCGGTGTAAGTGCAATCGTTAAAACCTAAATGGATTCATTTGCTATTAAGTTTGCACTGGAAACATCATAAGTCAGGAGGCTTGAATGATGATCTCACCTTATTTGGGACGAGCGGGCACTCGAGACCACACTTACATGTGCCGTCTGTCCGCAGATACACCCTCACCTCATCCACAGATCGGAGGACTGTACCACTCGGGCTGGAGAAGAAAAAGAAAAAGATTGATATGCCATTTTAGGTATTTTTAGGACAGGTATTTTTCACTTGGCTTGATCTGACAACTAACAATGACAAATGCATTATGTGAGGAATAATTGACAATGTGGCCACAATGCATTACTCGGGTGTGCAATATTCTCTAATAAATCAACAGAGTCAATTATTCAGCTTCAAGACATTTTTCAGGTTTTCGTCCTTAAAACACTCGTGTGAAGGAATAATTTCTTATGCAATTATTAGAAAATATTACACAACAGAGTAATGCACTGTGGCCGCATTACCACACCTCAAAACATTGTTTAAATGATTTATTTCAAGACATTTGTCAGGTTTTTGTCCTTTAAATGCTTGTGTGGGGGACTAATTTCTTACGCAACTCATCCCACGCCTCCATTGCTAATTCCAAAACGTAATTTTAGAGCTAGTAACTGAAGCTTAAACCATTGATACAGTTATTATCCATTGATTAAACCATTGATTACAGATATTGTGAGTGATGCAGTTATTAATGCAGTTATCAGAGAGAGAGACATTACGTGTGTGTGAATTACAATAGCATCCCTCGGTGTTCGGCGTCAGCGTCTCTGCTAATAGCAAAATTGTGAGTTTATCTGCTTCAAGAACAGCGACGTTATTACAACGCTAGTGATAAATGTAGGTTGTTAATCTATTTTGGTAGCAGAAACAATACATTTCTGTGCGAGTGTGTGTGGGTGTATGTGTGAGCGTTTGAGTGGGAGAAAGAGAGTATGTGCTGTCCGTACATAATAAAATGTAATTCTGTGGTGAAAACATGTCGTTTTTATCCTATTGTTTACTATTCATTTGTTTGGTCAGTGTGGGTTTGGGTTCTGTTGTCGGCTGTGATGTGGAACTGTAATGCAGTAAAAACCTGCCTGGAACTACTTTAGCCATGTGTTTCCCTGAAACAACCAATCACATTCAAGCATTCAAAAGCCCTGTAGTATAAACTGTAAACTTCAGATGACACTAACTCTAAATTAACATTCAAAACTGCCAAATTTTCCATATATTGAAACCATTATGACCACAACATGTAACCATTGCTTTAATGAGCTTATTAGCCATGTTTCCACTGTCAGGGCAAAAGCAGGCGTACTAGTGCGTGCCAGGGTCAGTCATGTTTCCACCATCACTTCCAGGGTTTGATCGGGCCTCGTAGGGGCTTCCTCTGGGCCAACGGCCAGGGTTTTTTGGCCTGCCGAATACCCTGGTCCAGAGCGGGCCAACTTGGTGCTGGAGGAGTGGTTACGAACAGAGGCAGAGTTTATCTGAGGTGGAGACGGCAGAGGATTCTGACCACCGTATAAGGCAGAAATATATATATATATGCGATCACTATATGGAACCATTACTGTAAATACGACCGCTTGAAGAAATCAGACCAATCATATTGGCCATCACAATCGTGTATTTGTTTGATCTGTCAGGTTGTATTTTTGCTGGAAAATTTGTAGAAATTATCATTCTTTTTAAATGTGATGTAAACACACTGTCCTGTGACTACAAATAAACAGAAACAGACACAACTGAAGCTAGTTTCCAGTGATTTCTTTGTTTGTTCTCTGATAAAACTTCCATTTGTTGGTTAAATAATCTGTATTTATCTTTAAACTGTCATATGAACATTGACAGTCACCTCTGATAACAGGTAGAAACGCATTTTTTCGTATCTGCTACGAAAGCTTCATGGGAGTAGACAGTTTGATTGCCGTGATTTGGTTGCGATTCTCTGATTGTTAGAGATTTATTTAAAGAATCCTGGGTAATGTAGTTTTTCATCAGTAACTCTGCTGTAAACACAATTACTCAAGTTGAAATGATGGGGCCTTATGGCATCAACAAAAGCAAATACCATTGATTATCGTAGCTCACAGTAGGTCTGTATTTAAATGTTTCAAACTATCGTGCAAAATCACTTCCCCTTAATGGAGAAGATGAATGGGATTTTTACTCTATAGCACTATAGCACCACTTACAAACCGTACTGATCTTCACATAAACCGCAAACCAGTTTGGAGCACCGCTTCCTCACTTACTAAACCCTAATGTCAAACACACCCGGGTCTGCACCAGAAACCCTAGCGTGAAAGCCAAACGTGCTTGCGTGTGTTTGCTCGGGTGAAGTCACACACATCTGTGCGTAATCATCGTTGTAATTAGTAAAACATGTTCCCAATGTACCTTTTAATAGCAACCCAGCTCATAAGAAGAACAACATCACAGTAAACGCAAAATAATGTGTAGACGTACCTGATGTAAGACACAACCCCATCTTCCACTTTCCTCTGCCAGCCAACCGGGATCTGAGCGATGAGCGCCGTACCTCCATCTTTTTCTCCTGCTGCACTCTCACTGCCCCCCGTCATTTTCTGCTCACACACATCCAGCTCCTAAGGACAGAAACCATTTTCAGATCCAAACTAGATTTGATGAAGATCGAATCACACTTCAGATGGAAATGTGTTCACACTGAATCTAAATATGTTTGTCACTCCGCCTTTGAGTATTTAATCTGACTATTCTGGATTCAGTAGCTATTCATAAAGTGTAGGTACAGGGGTCATCACTACATTCACAATAAATCAGTGTAGGGACAGAAACCAGCTTCAAATCAGATCCAAACTAGATTAGATGACGAGTTGGGAATGTGTTCACACTGAATCTAAATATGGTTGTCACTCCGCTTCTAAGTATTTAATCTGGCTATTCTGGATTCAGCCGCTATTCATAAAGTGAATTATGGTGTCTACACTACATGATGTTATCATGTAGTGACAACTACATTTATAATAAATCAGTCTATTGACAAAAAACAGCTTCAAATCAGATCTAAACTAGATTTGATTAAGAGCAACTCACACTTCAGGTGGAAATGTGTTCACACTGAATCTAAATATGGTTGTCACTCCTCTTCTGAGCATTTAATCTGGCTATTCTGGATTCAGTAGCCATTTATAAAGTGAATGAAGGTGTTATGTAGTGACAACTACATTTAAAATAAATCAGTGTAGTTACAGAAACTAGCATCAAATTAGATTCAAACCAGATTTGATGACGATGGACTGACACTTTGGTCATATTTTCAGTTGGGATTGTGTTTACACTGAATATGGTTGTCACTCCACTTCTGAGCATTTAATCTGACTGCTGTGGATTTAGTAGCCATTCATAAAATCTAGGTACAGGTGTCTAGTGAGAGAAACCAGCTTCAAATCAGATCTAAACTAGATTTCATTAAGACCAACTAACAATTCAGTTGGGATTTTGTTCACACAGAATCTAAAAATAGTTGTCACTCAACTTCTGAGCAATTAAGATGGGACTATTCTGGATTCAATATTCATTCATATATTTTGCTTTAGCCAAAACTGTTTGCAGAGACACTGCTATGGTAATCACTATGTCATCGTCAAGGGTTTGAGCATGACCCCTGTATTCATTGAATAAACGTAGTTGTAGTCCAGAAAAACATTGGAGTGTGTACGATACGTGACATTTAGAAATTCTGTAACTTAGCACTTTGTACCTTTTCATTTTTATACAGCCTTGGTCAGCACCATTCGTGAAATACACCCTTTAGAGGACATATACGAGGCATTAACGAAGCACAACGCAACAGAACAAATCCGTCTTCACCCACAATCCTCAGCGGTCCTATCAAAATGGACTGGGATGCTTCTATGGAACCCTCCACGAGTCTACAACCTGAAAACATAAAGAAAAATACAATTCAGTTGTGATTGACAGTGCTTGTGACAGTGCTTGTGTAAAGAATATAAATTATTAATTATTTTTGAAAAATTACTAGACATACTAGTTGATATTTGAAAATTTAGATGACATACACAACAAGGTGATCACCACATTTCAAATACATTTCAGTTGGGGTCGATATTGCCTGAGTAAAGAATATAAAATATTTTCAATATAACCATTGGGAAAATTAAGAAATACTAGATGATATTTGAAAATTTAGATGACATTGATATACAACAATGTACTGTTTGATCACCATATTAATGTAGCAGGGTTTCTAGCTTTGACATGGTAGGGTAGGGTATAAGTCCAAAAACAAGGTACTTTTTCGTTAGTGTACAGTTCTGACATATTGACAGTTGAGTGAAAAGTGACAGTTGAAACTGATCCTCAACGCGCCAAATCAAAAATTCAAATGTAAATGACCGAGATAATGTCACAGACGAAAACCATGCATTTTTAACGGTTTTTATTCTGGCATTAAGGCGGGTGACTGTGAGCGGCTAACGCTCAGGCTATGACGGGATCTGACTGGCGGAGCAGCGAGCTAAAGAGTAAACAAACCACCAAATATAAAAAGTGCGCAAAGTTTCGGAGAAATTGGGACGTAAATACGGAAAGAAAATAGAAAAACATCCGCCCAAGTACCGCTCTGGTACTTTTGAAGACTGTACGTCCCGAAGAATAAACAAATGTCGCGTATTGACGGCTAGCTGGCCCATTCTAAAAACATCCCATTTATATTGTAAGTGTATATGACATGCGATAACACTTTGATATTGACCAACGAAGCGGTCTTCGTTACATTACAACGGAAGCGTTCTAGTTTGTCGCGTCGCGTACAGCGTAGACGCGCTGTTAGCTTTCTTTAGCTCGCGGGCTACGTACCTCTGTGTTTACGAAGTTTCCTGCTTCTTCGGCGCGCTGCACAACACAGGCGAAAGACAGAACAAGCGTCTCGATGGACTTCAGTTGCAAATGTCGCCGTTGCGGGAGCTGTTATTAACGCCGGGTGATTTTTAGGCACTTCCCCGCGTCTTCATCCATCCGAGCCGTCCTGCTTAAAAACAAAGAGCAATAACGCTTGGTTTTATTGCGCCCCGTGCATTGTCGTCCAATTTCGCGTGAATCCTGCTCGGCCGCGGAGCGTGCGATCGCTTCATTCAAAGGTTCAGCGCCGTCCTAAGCGTCTTTACTCCGTGCATATGCGAGCGAGGCGTTGATTGTGGCGGTGTGATGGTGCTTTTAGTTTATCTTCGTTTCCAAGTTCCTATTTTTCCTTAGGATCCCGTGCCAAAAAAAAAATCATGGAGTTTTCATCCGCGCATGCGCAGTAGCTGCTGTCGGGTTTGGGAATTCCGTACAATTTCGAAGCCACTAGGAGGAGCGAGAGAGCCACTCGTGAAGAGGAAACGCGCCCTAGTACAAGAATAATGGATACACTTCTGTAGAAGTGAGATGTTTGGTCTAAAATTACCGCATGTTTTAAACTTTTTGCGTATTGTAAAATAAATGTTATATTGTTTTGTTTTGTTTTGTTTTTTTCCAAATCTGGGCCAATCTCTGACATCATCTCAATCAGTTAAATTTGAATTTCTGACTTGGCGCGTTGAATATCAGTTTTAACGGTCACTTTAACTCAAGTCTCAAGTTATTGTTTTTACGTCACTACGCTCGAAAATGATGTTATCAATGAGTATAAGTATTTTTTAGTTATAACCCAGTATAAAATATACCAGTCTCTTCTCAATATCATGCTTTATAAAAAATTAAACACAAATAAAATATCAATCAGTCGTCTATGTTTTTCTGTGCAGACAATAAAGACGGCTAGAAATGTTCAGTTAACGATTTCCCCCCGAATTTATGATCAGCCTCAAACTACTCGAAATGTCATTTAAATTGAATTATAAAAACGCTGTGGTAACCATAGATGTTCGCGAACTTCATCTGGAAATGTGGTTTTATTGAATTGAGCAGGAGGCGAGAATATCCTGAGAGAAAGATATTTCTGTTCGTCTGCCATAAAATGATTCTACACACACGCATATCTTTATTGGCCTTATTGTGTCAGTTAGCAGAGAAAACAAAAAAATGGTTCGCCCGTAAGTACTTTATAATTACTGAGGGAAATCGCAGATAAAACCCATTTAGCGTGGAGGAAAGATGTAGGAAACCAGGGATATTTCTAAGCATATGGTGTTGTAAAATGTCTTATTCTCTTGAGCAGAAATGTGATTCGCTGGCACAATATGAACATTTGGGTGTGAGTCTTGGGTGCGAGTTAGAAATATAAATCAGATCAACCTCCTACTGCGACGAGGCATGCAGGTAACTCGACAAAGTTTCCAAACAGAGCGAGTTATTGAGAGTTAAACCTGTTAAAACTTCAAAGGAGTGTTGAGTAAACACAACTTTGGGGAATAAAAGCATAACCTGCCAATAGAATTACACGCTCGGAGGTGATAACCATTAGGCAGTGGGGAGACTACACAGCAACAGCCAACCGATCGTGACGTGTTAGTAGCGTCTCCACGCGAGCGGTGCCCTGCTCCTGGAAACAGTATTTGAGGTTTCTATTCGCTAACCTTACGCGCATCCCACTTGCGCTGTTGCTAGGCAATACATTGCACGCTTTGCACCATGCAAGTTTAACTACTTAACTCTTGTGTTTGGAATAGTTTCAGAATACTAACGAGATGAGTCCCTGGTGACATCAGTTGGCCAGGAGTTACAGGTCACCCCGTGTTATAACATCTATCATTTTAAGCTTTTAAAACGGGGGTGTAGCCTACCTGTTAACTAAATACCGTTGTAAACGAATGACCATCGTTGTATTTACTACAGAACAACACAACATGATTAAAGTTCAAATATGGGCAGCATTTAAACGATCTGACATCATCTCAATCACTTAAATTTGAATTTTTGAATCAGTTTGAGTATCAACGGTCACTTCAACGGTTACTCTACTGTCAACCATATGTCAGAACTATAACGAAACAATACGTGTTTTACATTATACACAAACACTGTTATTCCACCATTCCCAGTGCCACAGCAACAGTCTTAACTAGGTTATATTCGTGCTGAAAAAAATACTAGGGAGGTTTTAGGGTTCAGATCAAACCCTGGACAAGTTACCGGCCAACTAAACATTAAAGTATATCGTTTAAAAAAAACCGCGCTGGTTCTACACTCTATAGAAGAACCATTTTTGGAACATTTCATAAAACCATTTGTTCGTTCTGTCAATAACATTTTAATTTTCCACCGTAAAGAACTTTTTGTCCAATGGATGGTCATGGGACCATCAATGCCAATAAATAACCTTTTATATATATATATATATATATATATATATATATATATATATATATATATATATATATATATATATATATATATATATATATATATATATATATCAAAACACATCTGTAATTCATTTGGATGACCAAATGACAGCATTTCTGAAAATTATAAGAATAACGTTTTTGAAACATCCACTTTGAGTGCCTATAGGATCTATACATGCGTTTAGGGCGGGTTATCGGACTAAGATTAAAACCTAATCTTCTGATTTACACTGGAAGATCTTTAAAGACTTGAACTAGATTCTGACCTTTGCCATTTCAACGTCACTTTATGGGCTCATTTAGCCATTCTAAACAGGTGTGCTGAACAATAACGTAATAATCCGAACAACTCAAGTCCTTTCTTCTGTTTTTAATGCTGAATGTGGTTGGATTGTGTATCTCGATGTTATGTTGTCAAATGGGCTGGAATGAAATGGCTGAGGAGCGCAGTTCGGGTGGGGTGGGATTGGGATTCAAACTCCTATGGAATATCCTAATAATCCATATAGTGCTGAACTGGATGCATTTGGAAACATGAAAGAATCGCCTCAGGTCACTAGAGAGGAGTTATTAAAGATGAAAAAAGAGCGAACATATTCGTACAATATCACACGAATATTAACGTTGCCTATTTTTATAGGTGCATATGCGAACGCAAGCAAAAATGGACACATTTTTCCTACATCCTTATAGGGTAGTTTGTCCGTTTTTTTCTCTTTCTAACGAAAGGTTGTTTAATAAAACATGCTCGGCTTCTGCTAGTCTTATCTCCAACTAGAAACCGGTTGCCAACGATTGCATCATTCCTTTCATGTGACTCCCTTACGCCCCAAATTCGTCCTGGCCGTCTTATGACTGCATCACATCTTCCCGCTCACACAAACTCGCTCAGAGCGAGACAACCAGCAAAGTCATCAAGTCCCGCCCAGCGCGCCTGCTCATTGGATGTCTCTAAGCAGAAGAATTTCAACCGCCTCGCGTCATTGGCTCACACGGCCGACCATCTCCTGTCAGTTTCTCGTAATCGCGGTTAGGTTGCACCTTGAGATCCTTCCCCCAGAGTTCGATTGGAGTCACTCTATAAATGTCCCCGGGAGTTTCCGAAATCCACACTCGGTGACTTCAACTGAACAATGGTTAACATGAGCTATCACCAATCTCTACAAAAACACACACAGACCCTGAGTCCGAAACAGCCGAGGAAAAGAAATAATAAAAAGAAAAGGGTGAGTGTCATCCATCTATTTTTCTATTCTTTATTGTGATCTTGCTGGTGTATGTCAAGCTTTTCCTTCTGGAAAACAGGAATGCGCGTGTTTTGGCGACTATCCCAGGATGTTTTTGGAATACAGTTGCTCAACTCCAATTTCACAGGATTGCCAACTTTCTCCGTCGGCTATTTTCTTTCTTTATCCCAAAATCGTTGCGCTTTTTCTTCCTGGTTTATTCATAATTACTTTAATAGTTATTTACCAACAGAACTACGCGATGACAGCTGTCATTTCGCTACAATCGCGGCATTTTAGTCGCGCACGCGAACTTTCTATGCGGACGTTTTATTTGTAACGGTTATTTTGTGATTTGTTATTGATCGCCTGTAACGCCTCCTCAACGGAACTGCGCGACATCAACTTTTCACACTTTACGGAATCAAACGGACGCAGTCATGGACGCCAATTCGATGTGTTTTTATATCGCTGAAGTACTTTTAAAGTGTCATTCTGATGCGAAGTGTTCGCCCTTTGTTTCCTCGCTCCCGTACTTTGATTCCATGACGTCATTGGCTCGCTGTCAGTTTCGTAAACCCCCGCTCCAGATGGGCACAATTACAGTAGTTTATAAAAGAAAATTCATTTAAACTATTTAAGTGACTCAAAAAGTTAATTATCGTGTTTAGTAATTATACAATATTCGATTTAGTCCCCCTTTGGAGTAGCCATCCAGAATACAACAAACAAACGCCATTATTATTATTATTATTATTATTATTATTATTATTATTTAATAATAGATCATATAAATCGTTTTTTTAAGTTAAATATCGCTTTACACAGCACATATAAATGAACCACCGCATAATTATATAAATATTATATTTAAAAAAATCATATTATATAAAAAAAATAAAACGCTTGGGAGTGCCTCAGGCTCATATGTTCCGCAGACATTTAAAGTAGCGTTCGTCGCGTTTATATCTCAGATGAGTTGTGAGAGGTTATTTCAGCTGAACTTGAATGTCTTCGCTTGTTTTGACAGACTGTCTGCTCTCAGACTCACACAGAGGGCGCCCTCGAGCACACAATGCGCCTTTGTTTACATAAAAAAAATACAATGACCTAATTTTAGATTCAAGATTAAAGAATCAATAATTGCTACGGGTTATTTTTCGGGCATTCGACCTTAATTATCCACAGGGCCCTTTATCTTTGTTCTTGCTTCACAGCTGAAATGTGTTTTTTTTTTTTATATATATAATATATATATATATAAGTTTTTGAGCTGTTCCATTTTTTATGTCTCTAGAATTATTGGGACAAAATATCGCCACCAACCCACATTCAGACTTGATTGACAAGAGACACTTTTAAAGGTGAGCACCTTTTTATAGTTTACATTGTGTTGTTATTGAAGCACAGGAATGATGTAAATAAAAATAAACATGAAACGAGGCTTTAATAAATAATAATGAACGCTTATTTGTTTCTCTGCTCATGCACGCACGCACGCTTCTGAAACTCTTCCATAAAGCTGGTTATTTATGTATCGTGCATTAACGGCGTTCGGCCGCTGTGTGTCCCTGTTGCATCCGGTGGCCGAGCAGTCAATCTTATTGTTGCGTATATAATAGCAGGTCACCCAGATAAATCGGCTATTCCCAAAACCTGGTGCAGGTGTGCAGACGTGTTAAAGCTCCCTCTTGATGTATGGGTGCCGTGGCCACAGCATTCACAGGTTTGTTTTCATCACTTCCTCCAGAGAGTTTATTTATTTTCTGTGGGTCAGGTCTGGTGTGCTAGGTGTGGGAGCATATCGTATTGTGTCTGTGGATAGCGACTGATTGTGCGATGACTGCGGAGTGGCTGTACCCCCCTGGTGTGGGGCCGCTGTGTGGTGCAGAGTTGGAGGCGTGGTATGAAGACCTACAGGATATATTGGGCTCCGACGCAGGCGGGGCCAAACTTACGCGAGCCCCGCCTTGCTCCGAGGTCAGTAACGCCAAACGCTGTTCTACAGTCGTGTCCGTACGACGTTTTTCCTTAACGGTTTGTCTTCTTCGCCTCTCATGCAGAAGGAGCCGGAGTTTCTGGATGTGTTGGAGAGCTGCTCGCTCACCTGGCTGACGGAGGGGCAGGTATGGGGCGATGGTGTGCAGCGCGTGAACGATGACCCGCCTCCGACGCCTCCGCGAGAGGAGGAGCGGAGAGGTGACTCGGAGAACACCTCGTCCGGAGGAGACCTGCTCCCGCCCGAGTTCTTCGAGCTCCTCAGCGAAGGAGGCGTGGGCTCGGTGGAAACGATGGTCGGCGGTGGGTACCACCTCCACCCGCCTCCATCTCCGGCCGCCAGCGAGGAGGAGCTCCCCACGGTTCCCGACACATCCTCCTGCTCCTCGGCTTCCCGCTCGCCCTCCCTCAACTGCTCCCCACCGGCGTCCCCTCCCGCCTCCTCGCGCCCGGGAAAGAGGAGGCGCGGGGGTGAGAAAGGAGGCGCGCTGTGCTCGCCATCCCCCGGGAAGAAGAGCAGAAGAGAGCGCGAGCAGGAGAACGAGAGGAAAGTGCAGGAGCTGACGGATCAGAACGAGCGGCTCAAAGCGGAGATCGAGCGGCTGGGAGAGGAGGTGCAGAGGACGCGCCGCGCGCTCATCGAGAGACTCGTCAACACCAGGAGGTGAAGGAGCAACCGGACGGAAGGGCTTGAAGGGAAGCGAACAATTGACCATGAAATGCACATTTAGAAGGAGATAAAAGACACGTGGGACGGGGGGGGAGAGGGAGGTTCACAGAGCGTCTCCCGCCGAGAGAGAAAGAGAAAGTCAGATTAAGCCGTGGAAAAGAATGAATGTGGAAACACGTCCCGGTCAAACTCGCCCCAAACCCAATTTGATTTTTCAGTCAATTAAAATGACATTTATTCATTTCGCAGACGCTTTTATCCAAAGCGAGGAAAAATCACCAAAAGTGCTTTTTAAAAATGGTGCAATTTAAAGAATGATATATCGAAGGCAAAAATTAAATCAGATGAGGGCTAGTTTATGCGATTTCAAACATTTAAACCGGCAAAAATGAAATGTTACAGTTTAGAGCGATTGCATTACAGCAATAAAAACATCGAGAGCGAAGGAGAATTTCGATTAAAAAACGGAAGACGAATTTCACATTTTTTAGTGTTTTTAACATTTAAACCATTTAAATGGTCAAAAGGTCACAAATTAAAGAATGAGATATTTTGCATTACATTAATGATAAAAATGCACTTTTACAATTACAATGTAAATACCTCAGTCATACATACATATTTCTTAAATGGACATAAATAGTAAAGCATTGTGAAGTATTACTGTAATGCAAAGACGAAATCAGACTTTTTTCTGCGTTAAATTAAAACGACTGTTATAACCTTTTGAAACATTTAAATCCGCAAAAATTATGTTAAAATTTAACGAAATCACACGTTGAATAAATTAAAGAACGAGATTGCATTACAGCAATAAAAACAATTAGAAAATTAAGTTACGAAGGGTTTTACCTTTTTCGAGGTAAATTAAAACGACTGTCACGCGTTCTTTTACACATTTAAATCTGCAGAAATTAAATGCATGATGCTTAAAATGTTACAAATGACACTACGAATAAATTACAGAATGAGATTGCATTACAGCAATACAAATATCAAAAGTTAAAATATTTTTTGCACTAAATTAAAACGACTGTCACGCGTTCTTTTACGCATTTAAATCCGCAAAAATTAAATGTAACGAATGACACTAGGATACAGAGTGAGATTGCTTGGGATGTTTTTATTGCAAACGCAAAGACGAAATTAGATTTTATCCGCATTAAATTAAAGCGACTGCAATATAACATTTTAAACATTTAAATCCGCAAAAATTTAATGCATGATGCTTAAATGTTACAGTTAAACGAAAAACACTACGGATAAATTACAGAATGAGATTGCATTACAGCAATAAAAACATCAGAAGAATAGAAATTAGACATTATGCATTCTTTTAGACATTTAAAATGTTACAATGTAACAAATGACACTGGGAATAATTTACAGAGTGAGATTGCTTGGGATGTTTTTTGTAATGCAAAGACGAAATTAGATTAAAAAAATGAAATTAAATATGCAATGTACCAAATGTTATTTTTTAAATATCAAAAGACATTTTGCATTACATTAAAAAACATCCACTGAAGCGAAGTCGGGGTGTTTTTGACCGGTTTTGTGGGATTCACCTGCTAATAATCGCCAACAAAGCCTAACTTTCATTAAACCACACAAAGGTTAATGACCTCTCCGTGAAACTGAAAGCTGATCGTTCATCCGTGAGGAGTCTCGAGGCGATGGAGGAACTGCAATAACCAGGCTGTGGAAGATGAAGATGATGATGATGATGATGATTGTAGGTGTGTCTGATTGTGAGCAGTGTTCACGACAGGGCTTTAATGTGTCGATCCGTAGCTCAGGACTGTTATTCTGAACGAGTGTGAGCCGCTTCTCTCTGCGCTCACCACCAACCCGAGGCCTCTAAGCGTGAGTGTGTGTGTGTGTGTGCTGAGATGAAGGGGATGCTATGAATGGTGGTTTTGCTCTCACTTATTTCTCTTTTTCAGTATTTTTAGATCTAGCGGTTTATAACACTCTCTGCCTCTGATCATGCCTATTTTTCTATCCGTGTATCACATGATCATCACCACATGTATAATCATTTGACTGGAGTAAACGTGCATGCCGAATTACTGTATTAGCGTAGCAAATTTTTATCTGGATTTTATTTAGACTTGTATTACACACATTTTGCTATTAAATTTTTTGAAATGAGCGGAGTCTGTGAGAGTTTTGTCCTAGTGTGTTTTATTGAGTATGTGAATAAGATGACATGGTTGCACCACAGGAAAAATCAAACGGGGAATACACTGATTTTATTGCATTTTTAAAAAAGCATGTAGTAAAAATGATTGGTTGCATGTTTATAGGAGT
>CM040921.1:1235000-1237500 GCA_023029165.1 Gobiocypris rarus | reverse complement strand
ATCCAATCATTGATCCATCCAATCATTGATCCACCCATCAATTCATCTATCCATCATCCATCCATCCAATAATTGATCCATCCATCCACCCATCCATCCATCCACCCATCCAATCATCCACCCATTCATCCATCCACCCATCATATCATCCATAAATCCATCCACCCATCAATTCATCTATCCAGCATCCATCCATCCAATAATTGATCCATCCATCCACCCATCCATCCAATCATCCACCCATTCATCCATCCACCCATCATATCATCCGTAAATCCATCCACCCATCAATTCATCTATCCATCATCCATCCATCCATCCAATAATTGATCCATCCACCCATCCATCCATCCAATCATCCACCCATTCATCCATCCACCCATCATATCATCCGTAAATCCATCCACCCATCAATTCATCTATCCATCATCCATCCATCCAATCATCCATCCATTCATCCATCCACCCATCATATCATCCGTAAATCCATCCACCCATCATTCATCCATCCACCCATCATATCATCCGTAAATCCATCCATCCATCAATTAATCTATCCATCATCCATCCATCCAATCATTGATCCATCCATCCATTCATCAATCCATCCATCTATCCATACATCCAATCATCCACCCATCCACCCATCATATCATCCGCAAATCCATCCATCCAATCATTGATCCATCCATCCACCCATCATTCACCCATCCACCCATCATATCATCCGCAAATCCATCCATCCAATAATTGATCCATCCATCCACCCATCCATCCATCCAATCATCCATCCACCCATCATATCATCCGTAAATCCATCCATCCATCAATTAATCTATCCATCATCCATCCATCCAATCATTGATCCATCCATCCATTCATCAATCCATCCATCTATCCATACATCCAATCATCCACCCATTCATCCATCCACCCATTATTTCATCTGTAAATCCATCCACCCATCAATTCATCTAGCCATCATCCATCCATCCATCCAATAATTGATCCATACACCCATCCATCCATCCAATCATCCACCCATTCATCCATCCACCCATCATATCATCCGTAAATCCATCCACCCATCAATTAATCTATCCATCATCCATCCATCCATCCATTCATCAATCCATCCATCTATCCATCCATCCAATCATCCATCCATTCATCCATCCACCCATCATATCATCCGCAAATCCATCCATCAAATCATTGATCCATCCATCCACCCATTATTTCATCCGTAAATCCATCCATCCAATCATGGATCCATCATCCAGCCATCCAATAATTGATCCATACACCCATCCATCCATCCATCCATCCAATCATCCACCCATTCATCCATCCACCCATCATATCATCCGTAAATCCATCCACCCATCAATTCATCTATCCATCCATCCAATCATTGATCCATCCATCTATTCAGCAATCCATCCATCTATCCATCCATCCAATCATCCACCCATTCATCCATCCACCCATCATATCATCCGTAAATCCATCCACCCATCAATTCATCTATCCATCATCCATCCATCCAATAATTGATCCATACACCCATCCATCCAATCATTGATCCATCCATCCATCCATCCATCCAATCATCCACCCATTCATCCATCCATCCATCATATCATCCATAAATCTATCCATCCAATCATTGATCCATCCATCCATTCATCAATCCACCCATCATATCATCCATAAATCCATCCACCCATCAATTCATCTATCCATCATCCATCCATCCAATAATTGATCCATACACCCATCCATCCAATCAATGATCCCTCCATCCATCCATCAATCCATCCATCCAATCATCCATCCACCCATCATATCATCCATAAATCCATCCATCCAATCATTGATCCATCCATCCATTCATCAATCCATCCATCTATCCATCCAATTATCCATCCACCCATCATCCATCCATCCAATAATTGATCCATCCATCCAATCATCCACCCATTAATCCAGCCATCTAATGATTGATCCATCCATCCATCAATCCATCATCTATCTATCCATCCATCTACCCATCAATCCATTCATCCATCCATCCATCCACCCATCAATCCATTATCTATCTATCCATCCATCTACCCACCCACCCATCCATCCATCCACCCATCAATCCATCCATCCATCCATCCATCCATTAATTTATCATCATCCACCCATCCATTCATCCATCCTATCTATCTATAGAATCATATATATAATTCAGTAGAACCCTGATTAATAATGGATGAATATCTTTGCCGCACCAAAAAATATAATTAAGATCTCATTTGTTCTTTATATTTTATTAACAGTTGGTGCATTTCTGCAGTGTGTCGCAGCAGCCGTGATCATGTGACTTGCCTGTCGCCGTCGCCCCCTTTGATCTTCTTCCAGGGCTCATTAACCTGGATGTACTGATTCCCATGCCGAGAGATGTTCAGGATGCACTTCAGAGCGTCACGGATCCTGAACAAACACATGA
>CM040921.1:1225000-1232500 GCA_023029165.1 Gobiocypris rarus | reverse complement strand
TGTGTGAGAGAGTGACTGTGTGTGTCTGTGTGAGAGTGAGTCTGTATGCGTGTAAGAGTCTGTGTGTGAGTGTGTGTAAGAGTCTGTTTGAGTGCATGAATGTGTGCGTGACTGACTGTGAGAGTCTGTGTGTGTGTGTGTGTGTAAGAGTCTGTCTGTGTGAGAGTGAGTGTGTATGTGTGTGTAAGAGTCTGTGTGTGAGAGTGTGTAAGAGTCTGTGTGTGAGAGTGTGTAAGAGTCTGTGTGTGTGTAAGAGTCTGTCTTTGTGTGTGTGTGAGTGTGCGTGTGTATGTGTGTGTGTGTGAGTGTGTGTGTAAGGCCCCGCCTACACGGATCCGGCGTTTTGGGAGCATGAAAACGATATTTTTTGAAACCGGGTCCCAGAGTGGATAAATCTGAAAATGACACTGTTTTCGTGTGTACAGCCAATCCGTATATTTTGTGAAGCGATGATGTCATCACACCACGTCCTGAACACGAAAGACTAGATCGGGATACAACTACGGGCACTGGGCATGCACACATCAATATTGCGTCATTTAATGACTGTATTTGCATTATTGTAAGGGTAGGTTTAGGGTTGGGATAAGTGTAGGCGTTAATAAAACACATCTGGTAAGTTGCAAATTTATTTATTGTGCATTTTTTTGCCTCACCTCCTACCGTTGCTCTAACCCGTCTAGCCACAACTCTTCTTCTCCGTTTTGAGTGTATTTCTGTGGCAGAATTACAGAGCCACAAACTGGTCTAGCATGTATGCTACAACATTTTGAGTCGTTTCAGTGCTCTCATGTGTACGCGGATATTTCTTGAAATGAGGAAAAAAAAAAAAATCGGATTGGGAAAGTTCTGGCTTCGTGTGGACGAAGTGTGTTTGAGTGCATGAGTGTGTGCGTGACTGACTGTGAGAGTCTGTGTGTGTGTGTTCAATCCACCAGCTCAAACCTGTTAATGAAGTTGCCCAGGTTGTTGAGGAGTTCAGAGTTGTTCTTGAGAGCCATGTCGGCCCAGGAGAAGGCCGAATCCTGAGCCTCAGGCCGCAGGAACAGAAGGTAGAAGCGCCAGACGTCGGACGGGATGCCCGTGTCTTTGGCCATGTCTCCGAACACACCCACACCACGACTCTTGGAGAACTTTGTATCCTCATAATTCAAGTATTCTGGACACATAATAACATCCATGAATGATATCAGCCAATCACACGCTACAAAATCAACCTGCATCAGCAGTTCAGTCAGATTCATGTTTCCACAAAAATATGAACACTGATAATAATCATAAATGTGTGTTGATCATCAGATCCTCATATGAGAATGATTAGTGAAGGATCATGTGACACTGAAGACTGGAGTAATGATGATAAACTCAGCTTTGATCACAGGAATAAATCACACTTTACTATATGATATAATAACATCTCACCGGTGGCGATGAGATTATTGACCAGTGTGTAGTTGTCTTGAGCTCCAAGAAGTGAGCAAGGGAAGACAACACTGTGGAACGGGACGTTGTCCTTTGCCATGAAGTTATACAGCTCCACCTACAGGACACACACGGCAATCACACACAAGCCGGTGTCAATCAGTGGGAGAACTGAGAGTATTCACTAAATGATTTATCATGATTGTGTTGATTATCTAGAGTCAGAATAACTTCATCTCTTCTCTGATGATGAGGGCGGGGCCACCTGTCACTCACATGAGATCCACCAATAGCAAACCACAAATCAGATCCCCACAGACACACTCAAGCCCCGCCCACATCTGTTCTCGTTCCTGAAGCGCTTCATTCGATATATATGGCACAATAGAGGAGAGACCAGCGCGACTTCTGTTTCATGGCGACTTTGTGTGTGTCTCAATGAGAGTGTGTGTGAGAGCGAGTGTGTGTGAGAGCGTGTGTGTGTGAGTGAGAGTGTGTTTGAGTCTGTGTGTATGGAGAGTGTGTGTGAGTGTGGAGAGTGTGTGTGTGTGTGTGTGTGTGAGAGTGAGTTTTGAGTCTGTGTGTGTGAGAGCTAGTGTGTGTGAGAGTGTGTGTCTCAGTGATTGTGTCAGTTAAGAGTGTGTTTGACTGTGTGTGTGTGTGTGTGTGAGTGAGTGTGTTTGAGTCTGTGTGTGTGTGTGTGTGTGTGTGGAGAGTGTGTGTAAATGAGAGTGTGTCTCAGTGAGTGTGTGAGTGAGTGTGTTTGACTGTGTGTGTGTGTGTGGAGAGAGTGTGTGTGTGTGTGTGTGTGTGAGTGAGTGTGTTTGAGTCTGTGTGTGTGGAGAGAGTGTGTGTCTCAGTGAGTGTGTGAGTTAAGAGTGTGTTTGACTGTGTGTGTGTGTGTGTGTGAGTGAGTGAGTGAGTGAGTGTGTGCGTGAGTGAGTGAGTGTGTTTGAGTCTGTGTGTGTGTGTGTGGAGAGTGTGTGTAAATGAGAGTGTGTCTCAGTGAGTGTGTGAGTGAGTGTGTTTGACTGTGTGTGTGTGTGGAGAGTGTGTGTGTGTGTGTGTGTGTGAGTGAGTGTGTTTGAGTCTGTGTGTGTGGAGAGTGTGTGTCTCAGTGATTGTGTCAGTTAAGAGTGTGTTTGACTGTGTGTGTGTGTGTGTGTGAGAGTGTGTGTGTGTGTACGTGAGTGAGTAAGTGTGTTTGAGTCTGTGTGTGTGTGTGGAGAGTGTGTGTGTGTGTGTGTGTGTACGTGAGTGAGTGAGCGTGTTTGAGTCAGTTTGTGTGTGGAGAGAGTGTGTGAGAGAGTGTGTGTCTCAGAGAGTGTGTGAGTTAAGAGTGTGTTTGACTCTGTGTGCGTGTGCGTGTTTGAGTGAGAATGTGTGTGTGTGAAAATGTGTGTGAGTGTGGAGAGTGTGTGTGCGTGAGTGTGAGTGAGTGAGTGTGTTTGAGTCTGTGTGTGTGTGTGTGTGTGGAGATTGTGTGTGCGTGAGTGAGAGTGTGTCTCAGTGAGTGTGTGTTTGACTGTGTGTGTGTTTGAGTGTAAGAGTGAGTGTGTGTGTGTATGTGTGAGAGAGTCTGTGAGTGAGAATGTGTGTGTGTGTGTGTGTGTGTGTGTGAGTGAAAGTGTGTGTGAGTGAGAGAGTATATGGGGAAATTTAGGGAAACAAACAAAACTAAATCTGTAAAATTATAAAAGAGAAATGTATGCTTTGCATCAGACGCTGTGATTGATCAGCACCTGCTGAGGGTTCTTCCACCATTTCTCCCATTGGTCGGTGTAGTTTGCCGTGATGGACAGGTAGCCAATAGGAGCGTCGAACCACACGTAGAACACCTTCATGGACAGACGGATATTTAGCACTCGGATTAATGGTCAATAATAATGAAGTCTCATCTCATAATTGTATGATTGTGCGTTCATACCTTCTCCTTGTAGTCCTGGTGCGGCACAGGCGTCCCCCACCGCAGGTCACGCGTGATGCACCGCGGCTTCAGGCCGTCACGGAGCCACGAGCGCGTGATGTGCCGAGCGTTCGTCGTCCAGTCACCGGAGCCGATCGACTTCTCGAGCCACTGCTCCAGCTCGCCTCCAACTATCACACACACACACACACACACACACACACACACACACACACACACTGAGCCAGAGAGGACAAAGAGGTCGACACACGTCACATCACACAGGAGCTGCTTTACCTTCGGCAGGTCCAGGAACAGGTGTTTAGAGGAGCGGATCACCGGCGTTTCCTTGCACACCTTACACTGCGGATTCTACAGGAGAGACAATATGATGACGGCACACAGTAAAAAAACCTTCTATTCATCAAAGAATCCTGAAAAATAAATATTCCACAAAATATGGAAGACCATAAATGTTCATATTAGAATGATTTCTGAAGGATCATGTGACACTGAAGACTGGAGTCATGATGATAAATTCAGCTTTGATCACAGGAATAAATCACACTGCACTATATATTCACACAGAGAACAGCTGATCTACACTGAGGAATATTACAACATTTTTACTGTATTTTTATCAAATAAATGCAGCCTTGGTATAAAACAGCAATTCTAAATTGCATTAATATTTCAACATTTTGACTGTATATTAGATCAAATAAATGGAACCTTGGTATAAAAACAGCAATTCTAAATTGCATTAATATTTCAACATTTTGACTGTATATTAGATCAAATAAATGGAACCTTGGTATAAAACGGCTATTTTAAATTGCATTCATATTTCAAAATTTTTACTGTATATTAGATCAAATAAATGCAACCTTGGTATAAAACAGCTATTTTAAATTGCATTAATATTAACATTTTTACTGTATATTAGATCAAATAAATGGAACCTTGGTATAAAACAGCTATTTTAAATTGCATTAATATTTTAACATTTTGACTGTATATTAGATCAAATAAATGCAGGCTTGGTATAAAACAGCTATTTTAAATTGCATTAATATTTTAACATTTTTACTGTATATTAGATCAAATAAATGGAACCTTGGTATAAAACAGCTATTTTAAATTGCATTAATATTTTAACATTTTTACTGTATATTAGATCAAATAATTGCAGGCTTGGTATAAAACAGCTATTTTAAATTGCATTAATATTTTAACATTTTTACTGTATATTAGATCAAATAAATGCAACCTTGGTATAAAACAGCTATTTTAAATTGCATTAATATTTTAACATTTTTACTGTATATTAGATCAAATAAATGGAACCTTGGTATAAAACAGCTATTTTAAATTGCATTAATATTTTACAATTTTTACTGTATTTTAGATCAAATAATGGCAGGCTTGGTATAAAACGGCTATTTTAAATTGCATTAATATTTCAAAATTTTTACTGTATATTAGATCAATTAAATGCAACCTTGGTATAAAACAGCTATTTTAAATTGCATTAATATTTTAAAATTTTTACTGTATATTAGATCAAATAAATGCAACCTTGGTATAAAACAGCTATTTTAAATTGCATTAATATTTTACAATTTTTACTGTATTTTAGATCAAATAATGGCAGGCTTGGTATAAAACGGCTATTTTAAATTGCATTAATATTTCACAATTTTGACTGTATATTAGATCAAATAATTGCAGGCTTGGTAAAAAAAGGGTATTTTAAATTGCATTAATATTTTAACATTTTTACTGTATATTAGATCAAATAAATGCAACCTTGGTATAAAACAGCTATTTTAAATTGCATTAATATTTTACAATTTTTACTGTATTTTAGATCAAATATTGGCAGGCTTTGTATAAAACGGCTATTTTAAATTGCATTAATATTTCAACATTTTTACTGTATATTAGATCAAATAATTGCAGGCTTGGTATAAAACAGCTATTTTAAATTGCATTAATATTTTACAATTTTTACTGGTCAAATAAATGCTGACTTTGTGAGCAAGAGAGACTGGTAACACTTTACTTAATAATGCCTCGTAATGCATCTTATAATGCATCATATGGTCACATGAATAACAGTTATAATTCACCTTTAGAAAGTATAATGCATTAAAACACAACAATCAAACAATTTCAGATGTAAGAAGGAATCTGTGATTATTATAATGCGCTTTGACTTTGGTCACAGTTATTTATGAAAAGATATAATGCATTATGATGGAGATCAGATTTTTGTCAGATACAGTAGGAGTTTTTTTTTTAATGTATATAAAAATATTCCATACATTTCTAAATCCAGGTAGCAATGATTTGTTAACCATTAGAAGATGTTTGTTAATGTCAGATTTATTTATAAAGCGCTTTATTGCTTCAAAGCAGCAAATATGTGATAATGTGAATCTGAAATTAATTCGGCAGTGAAAAAAAGCAGACATTTATTTTGACTACAGGTTTCAGAGAATACAAATGTGTGTTAGCAGGCTGAGTGATGCTTTCTAAAGTTAAAAGTTGATGTAAACAGTTGAACGTGTGGTCTCGAACCGTACCCTGAGCTCCACGGCATTGATGAGACGGCCACATTTGTCACACTGGTCCCCGCGGGCTTCTGGGTACTGGCAGTGAGGGCACACGCCCTCCACGAAGCGATCGGCCAGGAAGCGCTGACAGCTTTCACAGCGCAGCTGCTCGACCAGGTCCTCCAGCAGGAAACCCCTCTCGTGCAGACGCCAGAAAATGTCCTGAGCGATTCTGAGGAGGCGCAGACAGGGATTTACAGGGAAAACGCCTCTAATACGGTGGCAGGGATCGATAAGGAGATCACCACTGACTAGAGAAACGAGCAGTGATGGCACTAACTGCAAATCCTGCCCGCAAATAAACATTCAGCCTCACAGCCTTATTCTGAAAATGCTATTTAATACCCAAAGTAATTTAATTTATGGTGTGTTTTATGGCATCACAAGTTCATGCGTTCATGATAAAAAATTTTTAAAAAAATATATAAAATATATAATAAATATAAAAATATGACTAAATATAAAAATATATAAATATATAAAATATTCCTACAGTGGTGATCTTTTTAAGATCCAAAGTAATTTGTTTTATGGTATCAAATATTTTGAATCATTTTATATTATGAAATAAAATAAAATAAAATAAACAACATATCTGCAGTAGTGATATATTGCCAATTCAAGAAAAGTTTCATATTTATAAACCTTAAATAATGCTAAATGTTAAAATTTAAAATTGATACAATTTTGTTTTACTTTACAATTTTTACTGTATTTTTGATCAAATAAATGCAGCCTTGATATAAAACAGACATTTTAAATTGCATTAATATTTCAAAATTTCTACTGTATTTTTGATCAAATAAATGCAACCTTGGTATAAAACAGCTATTTTAAATTATAATAATATTACGTAATTTTTACGGCTATTTTAAATTGCATTAATATTTCAAAATTTTTACAGTTTTTTGATCAAAAAATTGCAGCCTTAATATTTCACAATTTTTACTGTATTTTGAAATAAATGCAGCCATGGTATAAAACAGCCATTTTAAATTATAATAATATTTCGTAATTTTTACTGTATTTTTGATCAAATAAATGCAACCTTGGTATAAAACAGCTATTTTAAATTATAATAATATTACGTAATTTTTACGGCTATTTTAAATTGCATTAATATTTCAAAATTTTTACAGTTTTTTGATCAAATAAATGCAGCCTTGGTATAAAACAGCTATTTTAAATTATAATAATATTTCACAATTTTTACTGTTTTTTGATCAAATAAATGCAGCCTTGGTAAAAAAACGGCTATTTTAAATTAAATTGCATTAATATTTCACAATTTTTACTGTTTTTTTGGCCAAATAAATGCAACCCTGGTATAAAACATAAATGTTAAATTATAATAATATTTAGCAATTTTTACTGTATTTTTGATCAAATAAAAATCTGCAAAAACGGCTCTTACTCAGTTTGGCGGTCAGTGGTCGTGCGGCCGAAGAAGTCGAAGTCGATCTGGAACCACTGGTAGATGTCGGCGTGGATGATGTGGTATTTGTCGCAGATCTCCTGCGGTGTCAGTCCCTCCTCCCGAGCCTTGTTCTCCGT
>CM040921.1:1212500-1220000 GCA_023029165.1 Gobiocypris rarus | reverse complement strand
ATATTATATTTAGTTTTTGAGGCTTAATGATATAGAAACGCAATAAGAGTTTTTCCGGAATAATGTTTTCATCTTATTTCCATATAAAAATATGACATGCATTCGCTTCAAACACTGGCATAAAGCTTTTAAAACATCAATGTAAATTGTGACAATTGTAATTATTAAAAATCACAATTTCAAGGGAATAATCGACAATTATGATTTTTGTCAATCGTGCAGCCCGAGTAAAAACTATAATCGTATATAAATAATATCAAAATACACTTTGTATTTCTGTCCTGCTTTGACACCAAAATATGCGATTGATTTTTATGGTGTTGTCCTCGGTTTCTGTACTCAAAACTAACTATAGTGCAATAACTAATGACTCCTATGAACTGATTCTTCTAAAGAATCACTCAAAAAGACTCACAGACTCCCTGAATCTGTCTGAGCATTTACTCTCAGGTCTCATGTCTCCTCATACAAACAGAAGGAACAGCTCATCGCTGCCATCTTGTGTCTCAAAGCAGGTACTGACATACGGCCTTCAGTATTACTGCTCCCGGGAGAACGGAAGCTCAGGAGGAGTCTCAAACACACAGAAACTAGATAAAGAGATCATAAAGAGTGACACGGGATGTTGACTGCAGATTAAAGGGATAGTTCACCCCAAAATTAAAATTAGCCCATGATTTACTCTCCCTCAAGCCATCCTAGGTGTCTATGAGATTCTTCTTTCAGACGAACACAATTATATTAAAGGGTTTATAACACACACAGTTTCTGCCAGTCTCGTGTTAATCTGGAGTATCTATAGAGTAGTGCTGATCCTTCATATCTCACAAGAGTCTTCAGTTTATCAGATTTATAAAAGACAGATACACTGCACCGACTCTTTCTGAAAACAGCCGAGCTTGTGGAGGCGTGAGCTGAAAGAGCACACACAGACACACACAGACACACACTATACGTTGGTGTTGTTCACATTATATGCACTTATGCACCGATTGCCAACAAAACACACACATTAACGCTGGGTTATTTGGGAAGCTGAACAAGGTGATCTTTCCCTCACAGCAGAAACACACTTCTTTAGTGACATTGATGATCTGGTGTCTAAAAACACAATGCCAGCGCCGCCGACGGATGGACCCGCTCTTGCTCTGGTGTGTGTGTGTGTGTGAGTTCATCCGGGAGAAGTGCCCATGCAAGCAATTCTGCCCTTTATGACATCATACAGGGTCATACTCGAAAAACACTTTAATGATGGATAGATGCACTTTTATAATGGATAGATGCACTTTTATGATAGATCGATGATGCACTTTTATGATGGATAGATGCACGATTATGATGGATAGATGCACTTTTATGATGGATGGATGCACTTTTATAATGGATAGATGCACGATTATGATGGTTGGATGCACTTTTATAATGGATAGATGCACTTTTATGATGATAGATGCACTTTTATAATGGATAGATGCACTTTTATGATGGATAGATCCACTTTTATGATGATAGATGCACTTTTATAATGGATAGATGCACTTTTATAATGGATTGATGCACTTTTATGATGTATAGATGCACTTTTATGATGTATAGATGCACTTTTATGATGGATAGATGCACTTTTATGATGGATCGATGATGCACTTTTATGATGGATAGATGCACGATTATGATGGATAGATGCACTTTTATGATGGATAGATGCACTTTTATGATGGATGGATGCACTTTTATGATGATAGATGCACTTTTATAATGGATAGATGCACTTTTATGATGGATAGATGCACTTTTATGATGGATGGATGCACTTTTATGATGGATCGATGATGCACTTTTATGATGGATAGATGCACGATTATGATGATAGATGCACTTTTATGATGGATGGATGCACTTTATGATGGATCGATGCACTTTTATGATGGATGGATGCACTTTTATGATGGACGGATGCACTTTTATGATGGATGGATGCACTTTTATGATGGATAAATGCGCGATTGCACGTTTATAATGGATAGATGCACGCGATTATGATGGATCGATGCACTTTTATAATGGATAGATGCACGATTATGATGGATGGATGCACTTTTATGATGGATAGATGCACGATTATGATGGATCGATGCACGATTATGATGGATCGATGCACTTTTATAATGGATAGATGATGCACTTTTATGATGGATAGATGCACGATTATGATGGATCGATGCACTTTTATGATGGATGGATGCACTTTATGATGGATGGATGCACTTTTATGATGGATCGATGATGCACTTTTATGATGGATAGATGCACTTTTATGATGGATAAATGCACGATTGCACGTTTATAATGGATAGATGCGATTATGATGGATCGATGCACTTTTATAATGGATAGATGCACGATTATGATGGATCGATGCACTTTTATAATGGATAGATGCACGATTATGATGGATTGATGCACTTTTATGATGGATAGATGCACGATTATGATGGATCGATGCACTTTTATAATGGATAGATGATGCACTTTTATGATGGATAGACGCACAATTGCACGTTTATAATGGATAGATGCACGATTATGATGGATTGATGCACTTTTATAATGGATAGATGCACGATTATGATGGATTGATGCACTTTTATAATGGATAGATGCACTATTATGTGCATTCACTGCCATTATAAAGCTTGGTAGAGCGAGGACATTTTTAATATAACTCAGATTGTGTTCGTCTGAAAGAGGAATGTCATACACACCTAGGATGATTGAGGGAGAGTAAATCATGGGCTAATTTTAATTTTTTGGTGAATTAACCCTTTAATAATAATAAGATTAAAAATAGATATATATTTTAGCTTGGCACAACTCTGTTACCATGATTTTATAAAGTAAACAAGTGATTAATTAACAGAGCAGGGATATCAGCTTTTTCTAATAGTGAATATCTTACGACAGGCCGTCTTCACAATAGTCATTTAATCAAAGGTCTTTATAAACTAAGCTGGATATACAGGACATACAGTCAGTAGATTATTACTGGAAAAATTAACCAGTCCAAACCAGATCTCCTGTTGAGAGCGTGACAATGTTGGAATTTGCATGATGTTTTATTTTCTCTTTTGGTTTATTTTGTGATGATGATCAGATGAATGATTATTATAGTGGTATGAATGCAATGCAAGCGCTTCTGGGTAAAGCATCAGCCAATGCATGAATGCCAATGTGTTTGTTTTGCTCACTATTATTGCAAACAACAGATTTATGCAGGAAGCACAGTGTGTGTGTGTGTGTGTGTGTGAGTGAGTGAGTGTGTGAGTGTGTGTATAAGCGTGTATGAGTGTGTGAGTGAGTGTGTGAGTGTGTGTATAAGCGAGTGTGTGGTGAGTGTGTGAGTGTGAGTGAGTGAGTGAGTGTGTGAGTGAGTGTGTGTGTGAGTGTGTGGTGGTGAGTGAGTGAGTGTGTGAGTGTGTGAGTGGTGGTGGTGGTGAGTGGTGAGTGAGTGGTGAGTGGTGAGTGAGTGGTGAGTGAGTGAGTGTGTGAGTGTGGTGAGTGTGTGGTGGTGAGTGAGTGAGTGAGTGAGTGGTGAGTGAGTGGTGAGTGAGTGAGTGAGTGAGTGAGTGTGTGTGTGTGTGTGTGTGAGTGGTGGTGAGTGTGTGAGTGTGTGAGTGGTGAGTGAGTGAGTGAGTGAGTGAGTGAGTGAGTGAGTGAGTGAGTGAGTGAGTGAGTGTGTGTGTGTGTGAGTGAGTGGTGAGTGTGTGAGTGTGTGAGTGAGTGGTGGTGAGTGAGTGAGTGAGTGAGTGAGTGAGTGTGTGAGTGAGTGAGTGGTGAGTGAGTGAGTGAGTGAGTGAGTGAGTGAGTGAGTGAGTGTGTGAGTGTGTGAGTGAGTGGTGAGTGAGTGAGGAGTGTGTGTGTGTGTGTGTGTGTGGTGAGTGAGTGAGTGTGTGAGTGTGTGGTGAGTGAGTGAGTGAGTGGTGAGTGAGTGAGTGAGTGAGTGAGTGTGTGAGTGAGTGGTGAGTGAGTGAGTGGTGAGTGAGTGAGTGAGTGAGTGAGTGAGTGAGTGAGTGTGTGTGTGTGTGTGTGTGTGTGGTGAGTGAGTGAGTGTGTGAGTGTGTGAGTGGTGAGTGAGTGAGTGAGTGTGTGTGTGTGTGTGAGTGAGTGAGTGAGTGAGTGGTGAGTGAGTGAGTGTGTGAGTGTGTGTGAGTGTGTGAGTGTGTGAGTGAGTGAGTGAGTGAGTGAGTGAGTGAGTGAGTGAGTGAGTGAGTGGTGGTGAGTGAGTGAGTGAGTGAGTGAGTGAGTGAGTGAGTGTGTGTGTGTGTGTGTGTGTGTGTGTGTGAGTGGTGAGTGAGTGAGTGGTGAGTGAGTGAGTGAGTGGTGAGTGAGTGAGTGAGTGAGTGAGTGAGTGAGTGAGTGAGTGAGTGAGTGAGTGAGTGAGTGTGTGTGTGTGTGTGTGTGTGTGTGTGTGTGTGTGTGTGTATGAGTGTGTATGAGTGTGTATTGGACTCACTGCGGTGAGGAACTTTGTTCTTCTCTTGCTCAGACTCTGCTCCAGCCAGTTCAGGGGTTCCTTCATCACAGCGGCCGCTTCGACACCCTTCCCCTGCAGCACCACCATGTGAAGAGACTGTAGCACTGCAGGCTGAACACACACACTTTTCACTTTATAAGTGAGGACACTGCAGACCTCCATTGATTTTATGTTAATGATATTTTATGACTTTGACACCCAAACCTACCCATCACAGAAACATTTGCAACACACTGAATTTATATACAAATACAAACATGTTCGGACAATTTATAAGCCTTTTAACTGAATGTCTTCACTAGTCACTCTGTTGTCATAATATTTCACAATATAAGTGAGAACATTTGGCCCTTACAGGTATAGATAAACTTACACACACACACACACACACACAATGATGAATGAAAAGGTCAGATTTTACATTTTTAGGTGAACTATCCCTTTAATTTCTGACATTACATATTGTTACCTGTAAATTTGTTGCCTCCCATTCCAGCCACTGGTTAGTGGCGTCAGTCGCCGCCTGACCGCTGATGTCATACAGGTACCTGTGGAGACACAGACAATCAATATCCCGCCCCATACACAACAAACTGCGATGCTCTGTGTATTCTGAGCCCTTTCTATCAGAACCAGCATTAACTTCTTGAGCAGTTTGAGCTCCAGTAGCTCGTCTGTTTGATCGGACCACACGGGCCAGCCTTCGCTCCACACGTGCATCAATGAGCCAGGGCCGCCCATGACCCTGTGGCCGGTTCTCCACTGTTCCTTCCTTGGAGCACTTTTGATAGATCCTGACCACTGCAGACCGGGAACACCCCACAAGAGCTGCAGTTTTGGAGATGCTCTGACCCAGTCGTCTAGCCATCACAATCTGGCCCTTGTCAAACTCACTCAAATCCTTACGCTTGCCCATTTTTCCTGCTTCTAACACATCAACTCTGAGGACAAAATGTTCACTTGCTGCCTAATATATCCCACCCACTAACAGGTGAGGAAGAGATCAGTGTTATTCACTTGTCATAAACGCCTGATCGGTGTTTACAATCATTGCAAAGAAAAGAGGGCAAGGTGACTATAAACCGGTTTCATCAAGGGACTTTTGATAACCTAACGAAACAAGATGTTTTGTATATAATAGCTTCATTGTCAATAGTTGTTTTTTTTACTTTCTCTTTTGGTCTTTATGTTTCGCCTCATGTGTTTGTTTTTGTTTAGTTAGTTTAGCAGAGCTATTATTGGTAACTGAAACTATGAAAAGAATTCTGAGACAAGCTGAAAAAATAAAATAACTTTACAGTTTTATTTTTCTGATAATTATGAGCTGCTCATTTCCTTGTGATTGAATGTGTGACCTGACTAAATAAATAAATGCAAACGTAATGTAAATGTGGGTTCAGCACATATAACGTGAGGTTGGTCCGGCACTCACTGGCAGATGCTGTTGGGGCTGAAGAGATGGTGACCGCTGGGCAACAGCAGGACGGGCGACACGGGATGGGTGAGGTGGGGGACCACTTTCTCTGGAGGACACAAAAACACACAGAAACACTGAGCAAACACACCTGGAATGGCACCATGGAAACAAAACAGTACTTTGATTAAACCACAGTTCTGAGGTATTACCATGGTATACTATTATTATAGTACTAAGACACAGACACACCATTGTACTTTTTGTTTACTATATTGTTTACTATATTCATAGCCCACTGCAGTAGAGGTAGTGTAAAAAAAACATGATATTATCAGTCACAAGCCACTGTAAAGTTCCTCACAGACACTAATAATAGTGACTTACCCTCATGGCTGGTGACTTCTATGTCACATTTCACTCCAGTCAGCTCCAACACCGCTAGTACTTTAATACAGTGCTGGTTCCCCTCAGAAATATACAGCTTCATTTGAACTCCTGTCACTTTAGGACGCTCTTGAATGAATCTACTTTGACAGGTCAGATAGACACAACGCTTCTACCACGAAGAGTGATCGGAGCCGGTGTGTGTATCAACTATATACGCTGATGCAACCGCGCGTCAGAGGAAATTGTAGTTTTTAATTATCGTTCGTCCGTCGGAACTCAACTGCGCTCCTGCTGGCGCAAGACTACAATACCCATAATGCAATAGTGCAGGCGTAACCGTTCCCGTTGGTTAAAAAACTGAACACCTCGATGTTATTGGTCGATGCCGCTGTGAAATCATCAAATCAATGCACGTTATATTTATTTATTGTTTTGCATTTGAAACAATATAAATCCTAATTATGATAATTTTCTTTTTATATTTATATTTAATTACACTGGGCCAAAAATACGAGAGGAGTAGTAAAAAAATATATATTTGCCTTATTTTACATTGTTGTTAGTTACGATCTGTTTAATTATTAGCGCAACAAACTAAGCAAATCTAACCTACAAAAATAGTGCAGAATTTTTAAATATATATTTTGGTTTTACATCATATAATTTCGTTTTTTTTTTGTTTTTTTAAACGTTCTTTTTATTTTATGGGTTATTTTATAATAAAATGTATTAGATTTTCAATGTGCCTTTATACTTTCGGGTCGAGCATTTATATATACAGCTAAATTAACACATCGTTGTCTTTTTAAACCATATATTGTATGAAATTGACAAAAGAAAACTTGGATAATGTAGACAATTGTCAAGCTAAGTGTCATGATGCTTTATGCACAATATAGCCAAAGCATCACACAATAAAAATAGTACAGGAAACATAAAATAAATCAAACAAGATGTGGGTTTACGGAGCTTCTCTCTGGTTGGCTCTTCTCGGTCACGTGGCGGATCAAAAGCCCCTCCCCTCCGCTGTCTGAGGCCGCTCGTGAGAGTTGGAGCTCGAGCGCCGTCCGGTTCGGTGGCACCTGGAGTAAAGCGCGCGGATGCACCTGCAGTTACCGGTAAGATCACACTATTACAAACACATTTACTATCATCAACTATT